>MU622564.1:0-22771 GCA_025399235.1 Backusella circina FSU 941
TGATAGGTTGGTAAACCAAGCTCCCTTCTTCTTTTTTGTTTGTTTGTTATTTTGTTTGTAATCATCTATATTAATAAAGTTTTATTATTGTTTCTTCATGTCATCAAATAAATAAATAATCAAGTTACTTGTCATTATAATATTAATACTTGTATCGTCTATAGTTGCTCTTATGGATGTGCAAACTGTTGTATTCTATAATAGTTTGCTTATATCGGAGGCAAAAAGAGAATAAAAGCGTTCTCTGTTTCTCAATGAATAAACAATCTTCATCTGTATCATTGTCTTGTATCATCCTAATCCTCATCTCTGACTTACTTTTTATTATTTTTAATAATGTACGAATGAGTTTCTATAAATATATATAGAGAGAGAGAAGTTGACTTTCTATATATAAGTGCTTGGGAATTGTGCTATAAAAATTACTTGAAATAGGATAAGATAGAATAGGATAGGGTATGAGGTGATATGATATAAAAAATCAAAGTGGCACAGATTAAATAGTCAGATCATAAGTCCATTTAAGTAAGTAAATCACTTCGTGTGTCCTTATAGTCTATGTATTATAAGTTTCCATTGACCATAGTGTTCGGATCCATTCCTATATTTATACAATGATACACTCTCCTTTACTAGATACCTCATATACCAACCAACGAGAGGCAAATCTTTTTTTATCCTTTTATAGCAAAACGTCGTTTGTTATTATTGTCTTTATGCTACTTTCTCGTATTGCAACTTGTTTTCTTATTCTCTTCTTTCATATCTAACAAACACCATCCTATACCATAGTATAACCTAGTGACATAAGTATAGTTATGAACAAGGTATAGTTCCTGTATGTCCAACTTTTTATTTTTTATGATAAAAAACGAAAAACGCTATAATAACCAAACACGTCTTCTTGAATTCTAAATGAATCCTTATGTTTTCTTTGGTACTTTAACACATGTTGTTATTTATTTCCTCATTAATTTGTAATTTTTTATCAATTTCTTGAAATAAATAGTACAAGACTTCTATTGCACCCTCAATAAACATGAACGACTTATTTGTATATAAATGGTGCCATAAAGACATTTCACTACCAAACAGTTATTCATTAAACTAACATAAGGAATATATGCAAGGTATTTGAATGATTTAAAGTATTCACATTTATCATAATATACAGTAAAAGATATGTTGTGTAAGTGGTGAAAGTAAATACGTCAAAAAAAAAAAGGTGATGAGACTCAACCATAACGTATCACACTATTCATTTTCCGAAACCAGAACTTTGGGTTTTCTCACTTTTTTGAAAAACACAAAGGGAAATACTCAATCAAGGTGACAAGAAATAAGTGGAGTGGACACACGCACAAACACACACACACATATACACACACACACAGTAACGACCTCACGTGATATTAATACTTCAATATCCTGCCTTGTGTTCGAGAAAATATTATGACTTTTTGTGATCAACCTCTATCAAAAGTCACATTGCGAGTATATAAAATGTTCACGGTACCATGGGTTGGTCCTAATCCAAAATCAGTGTGAAGTTTCCCAGATTTATTAAAATAAATTCACAAATAAAGTTAGTTGTGTCGACCTTCTGACTTTTATTTTTCATGCAATTTTTGGCCAAAAAATTGATCGATTTGTTTTCAACACTAGATATAATATTTCTTCAGTTTAAATAATTTTCCCTCTCCTTTTAAAAAGAAATAATTGGCCAATCTTTATCTTTAGACTCTGGGATGTAAACTGTCCCTGAAGAAGAATAAAGTTCATTTTTACTATTTTAAATAAATATGCTAAATTGAGTTCCAATTAATGAATTTAGATATTGCAGTTCATGCAACTGTCAAAAGCAAAAAAAATATATATGCAAATGTTAACGACAATAATGAAGAGGAAATATCTCGATTAAGAAATGCATTGGGTCACCCAATTGATACTTAGGAAACATGATACCAAAGAGCGCGGAAAGACCAGAATTAGATACCGTGAGCATTATTTACATGTTTTCTCATTGAAAAAGTCAAAGTGAATAATTTACATGTTATAATGACGATTTCGTTTTGGGGATTACAAAGACCTCAAGTGTGCGAATAAATATTCTATTTGGTTTTAATATAAATTGACTGATGATCGTTTCTTTTCCACTACTTATTTTTATTTATCCTACTGATCTCTCAGAAAAGAAAGGAGGGGGATAAATGAGTGACGTTACCGAAGATAAAGATATACAAATTGTAAAATATGAACATGGTTCTACCCCATCATCAGTCGAAGAAGAGATAAACTCAAAAAAATTTGTTAAATCTGATGCAGAGAAAAGATATGTCCGAAAGTTAAATATGAGACTATTGCCAATAGCAGGCTTAGTTGTCTTTGTACAGGTAATTGTCTTGATATTATAAATAATATAACAAACATATTTACATTTTGTATTATTTATAGTTTATTGACAAGTCAATTCTCAGTGTAGCAGCAATTATTGGTATTATCGAGGATACAGGCATGACATACTCGCAATACAGTTGGCTAGGCTCTCTATTCTACCTTGGATATCTTGTTTACCAACTTCCTAACAATTACATTTTACAAAAAGTACCCGTAGGACGATACCTTGGAGTGATGTTGTTTTTTTGGGGGGCCCTTACCATTGCGACAGGTTTCTGTAAGAACTTTACTCAACTTGCCGTCACTCGTGTTTTGCTTGGTCTGTTTGAATCGGCGTCCTATCCGGTATTACTCTTGATCTTTAACACAATGTATAGACGTAGTGAACAGTCAGCATGTTTTGGATTTTTATGGTTTATGAATGGATTTGCAAGTATTGTTGGATCTGCTTCTGCAGTTGGTGTAGCTAAAATGAAGCCTGTAAATGGACTTGTTGCTTGGAGAATGTACGGATATGATTTTTCAATATAATCATCAATACATATAAACTAAAATACATACTATAGGGGCTATGTGATTTGGGGAACAATTACCATTGGCATAGCTATACTTGTCTTTTTTTTCTTAATTGATAGCCCTGAATCCCGATGGTTAAGTGTCACCCCAGAAGAGAGAGCGATTATCGAGGAACGCACTCGCGACAATGCAGTTGTTCGTAAGAGAAAGGTGAGCACTCAACAATACTGGGAAGCGTTAAAAGAACCTCGTTTCTATCTTATTTTTATCATGGCCATGTTGAACGGTCTCCAAAACGGTGCATTAGTCCTCTTTGCCAACGTACTCGTCAAGAGTTTGGGCTTCACTACATTTCAAAGTATCCTCCTTCAGATTCCCAGTGGTACGATCTCGTCCGGATTTGTCATCGTAGCCGTTATTCTCCACAGAAAGACCGGGCAGCTTGCTTACACTGGTCTTGTATTGACTGTTGTTTCAGCAGTTGGGTGTCTGCTACTTGCGGTCCTCCCACAGAGCGGTGTCAAACTCTTGGGCTACTACCTACAATGGACCAGTTCCGGCACTTATACACTTACTGTTGTCATCATTTCAAGTACTGTTTCAGGCTATTCCAAAAAGATATTTTACAATGGTATGCTGATGATTTCATACACACTTGGTAACTTTGTTGGACCTTTAATGATGGTCGCTCATGAAGCTCCTACGTATAAGAGTGCCATGTGGGGCTATTTTGCGGCAAATATTGTTGTCATTCTTTCCTTCTATTTGGTAAGACGCTGGCTGGCCAGAATAAACAAAAAGAAGGCTGCTGGTCGCACTGATACCCCTACTGACGTTAACCTTAATTTAACCGACCGTGAGGACCCTAACTGGAGTTATCTTTTATAATAATAATAGTAATAGTAACAAATGTATGTATTATGTATTTTAATAAACTGTATGATTAAGCAATAATAAACAAACAAAGGCATGAGAGTTGAGATTTGCAAAAAGTAAAGTGGTGTTAAACGCTATTTATAGGAACTTGGGAATTCCCCATTTGGATATGCATAAATGACTTTGTGTAAATTTCATCATTGAAGTAATTAAAAATGATGCAATGAATATGGCAATGCAAATATGGTAATAATACAACCGATCCTTGTCTTTTTCTCAAGAAGTGAATAGTTGTAATGTGTTTGAATTGTATAAGAATAAGCTTTGTGTGTAGTCATCTGGATCGACTATGTGTTCACTATAATTAGGGTGATCATTCTATAAGAATAAGGAAACATAAGTAAAATGCAATACAGTACAATAAACAAACATACTATTGCTTTCTCCATATTCTCAAGTTCTTTAACCAGTTCGTTATATCTCTGTTCTGCTTCTTCTGTTTGATCGAGAAGAGGTAAAGTATCATCACAAGCTTTTGTATAAACACCAAGATGATGCTCCAATTCTTTGATTGCTTTACGCTACAAAAAGATTGGTTTTAGTCATTATTCTTTATATAACACATAAATACAAACACAATCACTCAGTGCATCCGGACTAAATACTGGATCAGAAATGCCAGGGAAACGCAAAAGGCGAAGTTTTCTATCAATCTCCACCACCAAATCTCCAAGTATACGTTTTGTTTGGCTTTTGCTCAATGAATACTTTTCAATAGTCTCACTAAAATGGTTTTTGTTTGAATAAGAAGGGCCTTTCTCAAGCTATTCAAGATGAGTTCTTACTTGATTACATGTACAGAAACACGCTGTGCATCCTTAAAAAAGACTTCTTTTCCAGGCAACCATTCCGCTTTTATTTTTCTCATTGTCTCTATTGTCGCTTCTGGTAATTGTGGGAATTGGTATTCATTACTTTGTTGACTAGCTTGGGGGAACATGGCGTCGATATCACTACTACTGATGGTTTTAAGGGATTTGAATATGCGTACATATTCGGCATCTCTGCCCGGATCATCGTCATGAATAGGATCAACAGATTGTGCTGCTTTTCTCTTTTTAAGTACCATGAATATTTATATTTATATATGTGTGTGTATGTTTGTAACTAAAGGTGTTGTTGAATCTATTTCACTCTTTAAATATCAAGGACAGTCACACTCCAAAGAAAGAATTATCGTGAAATAGAATTGCTGTTCAAGTCTTTTCTAGTTATATTTTTATTATACCAATTTTCGATAGGAATAAGATATTAAAAGAAGGAAGATACTTATTCAATAGAATAGTAAGTACAAAACATCTCTCTCCGGATTATAATATATCAAAACAAGATCAGTTGACTTTTCATGACGCTTTATGAGTCATTTAAACGCGCGCTACAGAGTGTAGTTTAGAGAACATAGGGATCCGACAATGGTTTTTTTTTTCTTTGTTTCGCTCTTTTTCACAAATCCAGTCTTTGCCTGGGTTGTTATAATAACGAAAGATGCCACCACAAGAACTCAGTTTTAACGAGCTAACAGTGGGTCTATCAATGAACCCAAATAGCTCGTCTACCGAGTCACTGGATATGATGAGAAGTGACTTTGTTCAAGGCACACTTAAAAAGTGAGAGAATAAAAAAAAAAAACCTAGCATAAATATCCCTGGTAAAACAAACACATACTAATAATATCAAAAGGTCATCTACAATTGAATATACCCGAGAAGAACTAGTAAGTCCCAGTCGATATGTATGAATAAGATATTAAATACAATAAATAGCTGTCATTTTCCAAATGTTTCATGGCTGATACACCAACAGCGGCAAACTGTGGCTTTAAAAAGATGTTGGATTATATTATGGGCATTCCTAGTGCACTGATACGCTACAGCATACTTTTACCACTTCGAGTTATTGGTTTGACTGCTTCTACGATTGCTTTTTTTACCGCTTTACCTATTGCTGTTACATTGAAAAACAGTTCACTTGTGGTAAGTAAACATTAAATGTAAAAAGAAAGAAAGACAAGATCATATTAACAATGGTATATATATATATAAAGGGAACTTGTGTCAAGTACTATTGTAAAGGTATTCTGTTTTCTCTTGGTGTTAAAGTTAATTACAAGGGAAATAAGCCCCACATTCAGGAACCAAATGTCTTTGTGGTATGTTTATTATTTACCTTTTCACCTGTTTATTTATTTATTAACCTTAATTATTATAAAGGCAAATCATACATCTTATCTAGATTATATTTTACTTAGCGCTCATAAATACCCCCATGCTGTTGTAATGGCTAAACACACTGGTGTGCTTGGTTAGTTTATATCTTACTCATGTTTATATATATATATTTATTGATTAAACTATGTATACAAATATAGGCTTTTTACAAAACAATGGATTGAACTATTTGCATTCAATGACTTTCGACCGTTCCAACATAGCCGAAAGAAAGGATCTATCAGAAAGGTAATCTTTCTATTTTATTTTTTTATTAATAATGATATACTAAAAATGATGAAATAGCTTAAAGAGACATGTAAGAGATCCCGAGACATGGCCCAATCCAATGATTATATTCCCAGAAGGCACATGTGTTAATAACAAGTATGCAATTCGTTTCCAGAAAGGTGCATTTGAATTAGGTGTCAAGGTGTGTCCTGTTGGCATCAAGTAAGCTTATAGAATACAATTATATAATACTAGTACTAACATCACTATAAATAATAGATATAATCGATTCTTTGGTGATCCTTATTGGGATACTCGTAATGGCTTCATGTATTATGCATTTTATAGAATGACACGATGGATGACATCAGTTGATGTTGTTTACTGTGAACCACAGGAAGCCATTCGAGGTGAAGATGCTGTCCAGTTTGGTAATCGCACGAGACAAACTGTTGTTAGTTCAATTGGCCTACGATGTGTTGACTTTAATGGTATGGCTAAGCGTGATTTGCTAAAGGCATTACATGAAGAAGCAGACAAATCACAATAGTCTATTCTATATATATATTATTTCACAATTCCATTTTATATTGCATTCCCCTGTACACTATTTTCCTAATTCACAATTATATACATCTAATAAATAATAGATTGCAATTTATTTTGGTATATATTTTTGTTAGCTTTTTGGTAAAAGATTTGACACTTCTTCAGCATCAAAATCAAGTCTTAAAGCAAGAGTTTTCTTGACTTCAGTTACTGTCAGACGCCAGCTGACTGGACCCGACTTTGCACCCCAGAAATCATATATTTCAGATGGCTATTTTGCATATTTGTATTAGTCCCAACCATTCCTTTCCTTTCTTTTTTTTTTTCTTCAAATATATAATCTACCTCTTCAAAATTTAACAGTGTTGCCATTTGATTCAACCTTGTAAATCTATCCCTCGACAGCCACTCGGTCATTGAAGATAGATAATGGATGATGGAGCGTAAATCTTTATCAAAGCGAAGAGCACCATATTGGTTAAATCTAGTTTGAAACACGATACGCTCCCATTGTGACGTCAATGCATCCAATAATAATCCCATCAGGGCTACAAAATTGTTTTCAGTCATGGTACGTTTATAGATTGAAATGAGTTGATCAAATCCATTTCTGAATCTCTTTACAAATCGTTCTTCAATATCTGCTTCGTTGTATTCGTCTTCTTCAAGCACGTATTTGACCTCTCGGTAGGCTTCTTGGAAGAGTGGTCGAATACGAGGTTTTAACATTTGATTCAAGAGTTGTTCTAGTCCACCCTGATTTTTATATACATTTATATTTGGAGAGAGACAGTGTGTGTGTGTGTGTGTGTGTGTGTGTGTGTGTGTGTGTGAATATAGCATAATGATAGAAAAAGATGATTAACTTACCTTTAGAATCTGTTGAAACTTATCAGCAGCATCTTCGAACTCCTTTATATTCTCTTTTACCCTCTTCATATCCTCCTCTTCATTCCTCCAAATACCATGCTCAATCTCAGGTTGCACCTCCTTTGCCAATCTATGCGTATAATCTGCACTTACATCCAGATTATTCAACACTACCATATAATTCACCTTGGCCAATTCCAAAGCACGTTCTGTATTCCTGCCACCACCTACACTCTCTGTGCTCGTAAAGATGGTGGATAGATTTTGTTGGAACTGGTTAATATAAGTATTGTCGAGTATTTTGAGTATGATTCGGACGGTAGATCCGGTAATCTCGGGTTCAAAGGTAGAGATGCATCGCTTTAGAACAGTTTTTAAAATAAAAAAGAGATCATCGACACAGGTAGACGTCTGTCCAACATCGGGATCATAGTCATCCAATCGCATGGCTTTATCAATGCTTTGCTTTAGCATATATTCATCAATGACAAGATAGGAACTCATCAGTTCACGTACACGTTTTGTAAGTCCAGATGAGAGCAAGAGACCGTTATCCCCATAGAAACGACTGTCTTTACCCTTCATCACCAGCTCCTTTTCCTTTTCATCCGATCCTAATAGTATTTCCATCTCATCACTTGCTCTTTCATTGATAAAACTGTTGAATAAAGCACTACGTTGACTTATGAGTGAGAGTTCAAGTAAATTTTGATCTAATTGGCGTGGTTCAACTAATGGACTGATAATTTCGCTATTTTTTTTCTGATGCTGTGGCTGTTGTTGATTGGGGTTTGTATGTGATCGATTGACAATGGCACTTGTTGAGTTATTGCGTATCATGGCAATCATGACTGTTTGTATTTCTACCAACTATGAATAATGGCTGTTCAATAATACATCCCATTGTGTTTCCAATATCTTTTTATTCTCCTTACCTTAGCTTCTAATTTTCGATTCTGTAAGAAGCGATCAAGAATAGCAGTGCTCTGAGTATCACTTTCCTCCTGCAATCTTTGTATAACACGCAACATCTTTCCTTTTCCATAATGAGACTCAACTAAGGGTTGATGCTGATCAATTATAACTGCAATGTTCTCAAACAATCTTGTCAGTGCATCAGCAAAATAAGTTGGAACAGCAACTAACAAGAACACAACAAAGAGGGTGGAATTTAGTAAAATAATTACCATTTATTTGATAACCACATTTACCTAAACCAGTGCTCAATTCCTCTGTACACCTTGCCTTTATAATATTACACACGAATCTCGAATACTTATCCAATCCCTCCGTCTGACAATTAATAAGTGGAAACAACTTGAAATAGCGTGTAATATCAGCCTGGTTTCTCTGTGCTACCGCATCATCAAATCGCTGTGAAAAGATATCAAACAAATTGGTCTTTGCATCAGCAAGTGTCTTTGCTGGGTGATCTGGGTTCTCTGATGTGGGAACGGTGAATTCAGCAAGAGAGCCATTGAGTATATCTGATGGAATTTTGGATGCTCTCTGTAAGAGTAGCGCGGCTTCGTCATAGTCCTTTTGTTCAATGGCGCTTTGCAGACTGGATACACAGTGTTTTAGTTCTTGGACGTTTTCTACGTATTTGATGGCTTCTTTTGCTCGTGACTTGTACATATTTGATATTAGCGAGTATGAAATCAAATTAAATAATATATAGTGTACCTGTTCCTGGTCAAGTTGTCTCACTTTATCACTAATCACTTCTGCTAAGCGAGATGTTTTGTTAATTGTATTTGTCATTTGAGAAGAGGCTGTGTTGAGACTCCCAAGTTGAGGTCTATATAAACAGTTTAGCTATCCAATACATATAGAAGAAGAGAGAGAGTCGCTTCTTTATCTATTTACCGTAACGTATCCAAGGTGTTTAAAGCATAATCTAAAGACTTTTCCTGAGCCAACATATCATCTAACGAGGCATCGATTCGCGTTTCTTCTTCATCCAACAAACGTAGACATTCTCTAATTTCTTCAATATTTGTAAGCGTCGAAAAGCCTCGTTGTAAAACGGGTACATTTTCTTCTGTATTTGATTTAATGGCAGATGGCATTTAGAATGATAGAAAAAAAAAAAAAAAAAAAAAAAAGAAAAAAGAATTCAACAAGATACGCTTATGTATGATTTTTAAACAATTTGGTTTCCGACGATTTTTTATAAAACGAAAATTTAAACTTTATTTAATTTACACAACAAAAAAGGACTTTAGTAGTTCTTCATGGACTTCTCAAAGATGGAAGCAAGTTGCTCAGCAGCAGGTTCACCAGCAGGAGCAAGCTTGGTGACACGATGCTGAGGTAAAGCACCCTCAACAAGCTCAGGGATCATGGAAGTATCGAAACCGAGACCAGACAAACCGTTGGGCACACCAAGATCTTCGAGGAAACGGGTCAACTTCTCGGCGAGGACTTCACCAGCCATGGATTCCTTAATTTGGGAGGGATCGGCACCAAAGGCGGCGGCAGCGTCGATGTGGCGGTCAGGGCAGGCAGCGGAGGTGAAACGGAAGACGGAGGGTGCTGTCAAGGCGACAGAGACACCATGAGGCTGGAAGAAAAAAGAAAATTGAGTTTTGAGATATTTCATCTTTTTTTTTTTTTTTTTTTTTAAAAAAAAAAATACTTACAACAATGGGGTGATCCACATTGTATCCAGGGTGCTTATAGTTCTTGTTGAGACCACTGATGGGGTAACTCAAACCGTGACAGAGATGGACACCAGCGTTTCCGAAACCAATACCGGCAAAGGTAGCGGCCAACAACATCTGGCTCTGAGCTTCGTGATCCTCAGGATCCTTCACAGCTCTTGGCAAGTATTCAACGACCATCTTCAGGGCATGGAGGGACCAGACATCACTGATGGGGTTGGAACCTTGGTAGGCGGGTCTCAAGATGGGGTCCTTGGGACGGGGGGAACGTTCGTTATAAGGTAAGGCAGTGTAGGATTCAAGAGCATGACTAAAAAAAAAGGGGAGAAATATAATTTTTTAAAACTCGCGTCCTTCTTTCTTACCCCACAAAATTTCGAAAAAAAAAAAAAATTACTTACCACAATACATCCAAACCACTGGAAGCATGAACCTGAGAAGGCATACTACGGGTATTCAAAGGATCGACAATACCAAGCAAAGGCTTAAGAGCACGATGGGCAATACCGGTCTTTGTATGAAGAGGTTCATAATCGAAAATAGCGGTACCTGTAGTTTCGGAACCAGTACCAGCAGTAGTGGGAACTTTTTATTTTATTTATATATGTATTGTTAATGACTAAACACATATAATCAAACATACTTTTTTTTTTTTTAAAAAAAAAAAATAGACTTTACCTGCAATCAAGGGGTTCAACTTCTTTCTAATAGGCAAACCCTTACCAATAGGGGCATTAACGAAATCTAAGAAATCAGCTTCAGGATGAGCACTATAAAGACTGGCAGCCTTGGCGGTATCAATTACGGAACCACCACCAACGGCAACAAAGGCATCAGGGTTGTGTTGACGTGCGAAATTAATAGCACTCTTGAAACTGCTATCGGTGGGTTCGACACGACAGGTATCGTAGATGACATAGTTGACCTTGTGCTGATCCAATGATTGAACGACTGCCTTCAAGGGGTGAAGTTTGGCGATCTAGTTATAAAAATATCCGTGAGAAAAAAAATCGTATTACATTACCGGTTTTTAATTTTGGTGGAAAAAAAATAAAAAAAAATAAAAAAAAAACACAACTTACGGTACTATCAGTATAAACAGCAACCTTGGTAGCCTTGATGTTGTTCAAATCCATACCGATTTCACTATTTACCTTATTTTGTAAGATTTTTTTTTTCTTTTGATTTGATGTACTTCTCTCTTTACCTAGTGACACCGGGACCGAAACGAATGTTACTGGCAGCCATCTCAAAGGCATAATCAGTTGAATCCTTCTCGCTAGCATAGTTGCGACCATACTTGAGCAAGTTGGAGAAGGCACCAGCAGTGGGTGCGTGAGAGTGAGCATGAGAGTGACAGGGACAGGCATTGGCACCGGACTGTAAGAGACCGAGAAGACGTGTCACGTTTGTACGAGAAGCAGCAGCAGCCATGATTTTCTATAGATTGTGGCAGCAACTAGATAAAAACAGTAATAAGAAGAAGAAAAAGAAGAAGAAAAAGAAAAAGAGAAATATATATATATATATATATATATATCTTACAAGAAAGACTTTACTCAACTCTAGACTTTTGTTAATTATCCACGATCACATGATCCTTGTCATGTTAATTCTACTATATATTCTCCATGAGTAAGATAAAGTGGGACAAATGTGATTTACAGGCTATTCTTTTATACATTCCGAGTTTTATAAAACTCTATTCTACTCTGGTTTTATTTCCTCCCCTTTTCTTCCTCTTTCTTTTTTTTTACATTTTTATTATAAAATGATCATCATCCTTATAGTCTCCATATTTAAAAGATAGCGCGTCTTTGATTGGCCGCCGTCTTTATCTTTTTTTTCGTATTGGATTCTACAAAAATAAAAGTGAGTGATTTTTTTTGCGTGGAAATTCCATCTAAATCAAAGGGTTCATCGCATAAAGCATTTCCCGTAATGTTCCATTTCTTCATAGACCCGTGGGAGTTAATTCTGCTTTGTAAGGTTCCTGGATTTTTTTTAAATCATAAGGGAATGTGAAATGATACTCAGACAAATTAAGTGTGTTTTTAGCAGTTTGAATTAATATCAAGAAGATCTTTTGAAATGAATGTGAATGTACTAATAGTACACCTTTTTTTTATCGTCGTCTTATAATTTCATTTTTCTATCCCATGTTATCTGATTCACTCTACTTTTTTATTTGTTTATTTATTTGTTTGTTTATTTATTCAATGTTCTTGTTCTTTTTTAATAATATTGAAAAGGTGGATGAAGTTTGTGAGAGTGTCTATTATTAATAGTAATAAAAAAAAAAAAAAAGAAAGGAGCGAGAGAACGAGAACAATTATTATATTACTATTATTACTTAGCAAGCTTATTGATGTATGAGAGCCATGAACCTGGAGGGAACTGTGGTGTATTTTTACTACGTGTATTGCGACGAGGCACTTCATGCTTAAGTGATGCTTGCTGATCCTATTTTTTACAATATAAATTAAGAATACATATTGACAATGGATCCATTATAAAGACTTACCGTATTGTGTTTCTTCATTCCGGTAAGCAAATAATGATAGTATTTCTCTACTTCGCGTTTCAGTCTGTACTCACGAATACCCTTTGGATTTAACCATTCTAATAGCTTTTCAATCTATATAAAAAAAACATATCGTTTAGTAAATTTAAAATAGAGGATATCTAGGTAGACTTACATCTTCTGGTTTATCATAAGAGCACCACCATTCAACTGCCGCTGATGTCTCCCCATTCGACAATTTTTCCTCTATAAAATCAAACTCTCTCTCCAAGCCCTGTGCTTTCATTAACTGTCCAATAAACTGCACACCGCCACCACGCCCGCATGGATGCTCCTTTTCCTCAGTGGTTTCATGGTCGCGTTCTTGAAGTAGCATCAAATCAGAATCACTAGGTGATTGGACAAATAATCTACCTGATCCATACATCATCATGCCTCCAATGTCATCCAGATAGTAATAGCGATTATAGAATTTGTCGCGTCCGAGAGGTTTAATACGATGTGTACTGAATTTTCGCATGTCTCTTTCGATTTGATCCTCCTAGATATATATATAGAAATGATTAGATATATATACTTAATATATCCATGTTTTGATTTACCTTTTTATGCATAGCACGTTCCTCTTCATCTAACTTTTTACGCATATCATTACGTGCCTTTAATTCTTGGCTTCTAATACGAGCCTCCTCACGCTGTAAATGATGCATTTTTAGACGTTTGGCCTCCCTCTCTTCACGTTCCGATTGACGACGTTTCATGGCTGCCTGTCTAGACTCATGACGTGTTAACTCTTCAGTTTCACGCTGAGCTCTACGACTATAAATATGTAAGTAAATGATATCATGCTATATATATAAGTAACCCTTACATTGCATCCTCTTCATCATTATCGGAATCATTGCAATCCTCTTCATCTTCTGATTGCGCTGGAAGAACCTCCTGTTCTTTATCTTCCGCATTCTGGGTAGATTCTTCTTGTAATTTTTCCAATTCAATTCTTTCAGCATGACTGGGGAGAGAAAGAGGGAGAAAGAAAGGAATTTTATATATAATATTAAAAATGTTGAATAATATTTTTTTCAAAAAAAAAAAAACACTTACATTCGTTTACGTTCTCTACTAAGTTCAATCTTTTGTTTTCGAAGTTCAGTCAATTGTTCCTGGCATTCCTCCATATAATACCTTTTTTTTATTAAATGGGGATAAGTTTATGTTGTTGTTAAAAAAAAATTACTTTGTCTAGAAACTTACTTGATTGCTTGGCTTTCATTTGCAACATTCACCAATAATTCATAAATAGTCAGTTTATCCTTGATACTCAATGAAGCATATGCACTCTCACGATCTTCCAAAGTAGAGGTTAAAGAAGGAACTAGCTGATTAAGAATAGCATCCACTTCAGATAATGATTCAATAGGAGCAAGCTAAACATTACGTATGATTAAAAAAAAAAAAAAAAAAAAAAAAAAAAAAAAGAGTAGTATAAGCAAGTATCTCTCTCTCTCTCCATTACCTGATTCAGGAAACCGATCAAAGCATCCACCCATCCCTCTCTGTCATCATCCGCACTAATAAAACCACGATCCCATTTTTCACTAATCTCCTCTACTGACACACTTCCACACCCTCTCTCAACAGTCGACACTCTCTTTTGGTGAATAGAATTATTTGATTTCACATTCCAAATCTCATCATACTCTGTTGGCGTCTCCTCCTTTTGAAAATGTGGAGGAAGCAATGAAACCGATTTGCAAGACTGATAACCGGTACCATAAAGAGCCTGAGCAGCCGCTAATGCCATACTACCATGACCCTGGCTCTCCTTCTTTAATCGATCCCTCTGTCTAATAATCACATTCAATAAAGTAGATATCGACTCGATGGTAATGGTCGCATTTATGTGATAATGAAGTGCATTCTCAAAGTCATTTAAATTGAAGGGTGTAAGACGCAACGGTTTTGAAAATACGCCCAAAAAGCACCAAATCATTAAAAACACCCCATAGCACTCGTCAGGAATGATGCTGTCACGATTGGGTGTAGGTCGCTGACCATGTCCTGATGCTGGGTTCTGTACAGTGGCATTGAAATCAGGCGCACCAGGGGACATGTTGATAATCTTGCCATAGCCCGATGGATCACGACGATAACTGGGTACATTGAGATCCTCCATTGGGTATTTTAATGTACTCTCTAATCTTCTTGCATCCACTGGCTTTGATTCAATAGTACCATTTCCATTCATGCCTTCAGTTGTTCCATTCTGGTGTTGTTGTAATGATCTCTTTTTGCGTGATTTGGAGTATGCAATATCTTTGGCTTGTTGTAATTTATCAGGTAATGTGTTATCAATATCAAATCGTTTGGCAATATCAGGCTAAAAAAAAATGTTTAATAATATAGGTTAGTGTTGCCATGGTAACAGTTTTTTTTTTTTTTTTTTTTTTTAAAAAAAAATCAAAACTCACTCGAGCAGTCCAAGGTGCACCAATATAAGTATCTTTAACAGTGTATTCTTTAATAAACTTTTTCAAAAAGTTTTTTGAAAAAGCCAATCTATCACGTCTTTTTATAATAATTAGTTTAGTCAACCCCATCTTATAACATTAAAAATGACTGACTTACTTTAATTTGGATTGAGATACAGTTCCAACACAATCAGAAATACCATTTGAATTCTCATCAATCAATTGTACTTTATAGAATTGTTCTTCCTCTTCTGGTTTATTGAGCACTTCCAAGATTGTGGCATTGTAGCTAGATTTCAAGTATTTTAATATCCATCTGTTTGAATATGCCAATCACTTACGCAATATTATCATCCCAAATACAGTTAATATTCTCACCAACAACAAATCGAGTTTGAAAATATTGATAGACATCATCCACCAATGCATCCAAACGAGAGGTTTCTATGAGGTATTATTAAAGAACAAACGTTATAAAGAAATAACAGTTACTTACGAAATTGAACCCTAAGTAAGACACGTTTTTGAAGCTGTCCTGGTAATTTATCTTGAACACGCTCCTTTTCTGTCTTTTCACTTTCCAAAGCCTCTATAAAGGTCAAGTTGGATTTGCCAGTTGATTCACACTGCCAAATAGGTTTCTTGTATAGTGAAACTCGTTTTAAATATTCACTAATAAATAATATGTACTAAATATATCTGAACGCGTATTATAAACTGTCATTTTTTTTAAAAAAAAAGCTTTACGAATAATCTTTGAATATTTCATGTGACAATGGCGAATACCAAACAGTCGAGTCTCTTGATTCTTTTCTGGTTGAGTCGTATTCAGGTAATTGGATGGGTGGAAGTCTTTTACGTTTAAGTAAAGGCATGATGATGATGATGTGGTTTTTTTTCTCTTTTTTTTGAAAACAAAAAAAAAAAAACGATCTAGATTAAATAAAGAGATCCGCGTTCAACTATGTAGATGTACAAGAACGAAATATAAATAAAATATATAAATATAAAAAAAACTGTATGTGGCTTATTCTTTAAAAAAATAAAAAATTAAAAAAAAAAATTAAAGAAGAGAGAGACAAAGGCAACGTACAATTGTAAAATGAATTATGAAGGGGGAGAAGATTTGTCTGTTTGATTTTGAGTGAGATGTCACAATCCGGGCCGATTGTGACTATTGGTTGGCTTTTGTTCCTGTTTTTTTTATTAATTTATCTTAAGCGGATCAGTTTGATAATCATTATGCATACTATAATGGTATATACCCGCACAGTATGGGCATATTTGATTGCATAAAATAAAAAATAGATGAAACAAATGGTGAAAAAGTACAATACAATGCAATATAAAGACAACAATAACAGAATAATTGGTGAGTGGTAGATCCATTGGTCAAAAGGATAAATTATTAATCACTGAAAAAAAAAAAATTTGTCTTGTACTTAACAAAACAGAAACAAAATCAATCACATATACATACACACGATAGAGAGGGAAAATGTTAGATATGCATACATTCTAATTGTCAAATGGAGGTGGCAGTAGTGATAAACAAAAATGACGAGGGAAAAAAGATCAAAAACCAGCATGGAGAGTATCAAAATTGTGGCCGAGTGCAGCAAAAATGGATTAAAAATGGGACTACATTCAAACCAGTTTAATAGAGACCTTTTCATCCATCCCGTTATCAAAGAAGGTATACATACGTTTTATTTGTTATTTTTTATCATGGCTTTATGTTTTGTTAAGAAAGAAACGTTTATAAGAAACAAGAAAAGATAACAAAGATATCCATCCAATGTGTCCTATCTTTCATTTCTCTTTCATATAACCAGTACTTCTTTTTGTCTTCTTATGATAATGTTTGACATTTTTTTTTATTGATGTGATAAATACATACAAAAAAACAAACATAATTATGTGTTATATTCTTTACATTTAAACATTACATTATACCCTGTTTTTGCTACTTGATGGTCTATCCTATTATTTGTTCACTTACTAAAATCTACTTTTTGTGGTTCTCCAATTATTTTTTGGGAACTCTGAAATCATATTGAACAGTCCTCTAAAAGGTAACACATGTTTTTTGCGCTTTTTCATTGTCTCCATTCCCTGATTAGGTTTTCAGAAACTCTTTTAGTAAAGAGAGCGAGATTAAGAGTGTATAAACAGTTATACGTTTGTTTGAATACAATACAAAGGGATGTGAATAAAGAAAGAAAGAAAAAAAGCAATAATTATTATTATGTACAGAAATCATTATTTATTAAGCTTAATATATTCATAAATTACTAATCGATATACTTGTATATATATTCAATCATCATCTCCATCAGACTCTACGACAATGCTACTTAAATTAGAATCATTCATTCTTTTTTTTTCAAAAATAGCATAGGCAGCATCGGGTATCGAGTTGAAAAAATAAGGGTAGCGATCGCGAATACAAGCTACACTTTCAAGTTTCATAGGTTCGAGTTGGCAGTAACACAGTTCTGAATCACCTGATGAAGCGCCATGTGTATCCAATGAAGTGGCACTACTAGCAACGTCCTTGAGATTCTCTATCCGGAGTTCTTGATTTCCTGACAGATCATCATCCTCTATCGAATGATCAAACTTAGGTATCTGCGCAGTGATACTACAGCCTTCAATACCAGGTAAATGGCCCTTTTGGTTTCCACTGCTTTGGAGATCCGAGATGAACCTTCCTCGAATAGTGCTTGCACGTCGCTGTTGACCAAAACCTGCAAATAAGAGAAGCTTTCTCAGAGCTAGTGAATCACTCAGGACGATATACCAATGGACGGGGTGTCCTGTGTGTCTTTCAGTAGCGACAGCAGCATCAACAAGCTGGCCCATACCGGTAAAGTCCATTTGGTGAACACCTGATAGATCCAGGATAACGGAGTGGAGGAGTGGTTTTTCTGTATCGTCTGTACAGTCACTGCTATAGTTCCAGAGTCGGTCTCCCTTCTTGGTGGGTAGAGGGTTTCCTCGACGGGTTCTTTGCTTTATTTCGTACAGGAGTTTGTCAAAGATAAATGCACTGTTTTGAAACACAATGTTTTCTTCCGGTCGAAAGCAAATAATGTCGCTATCGATTGGTTGGGTATAAACACCAAGGGTAGGGTGATTCACAGGAGAATAGATAGCGTGTTCAAGTGAATTGATATCAATTTTTTTAGCATCAGTAATGGTATGAGTGTCTCCTTTTTCTTCTGGTTCCATGTTTAAAATTGGGATACGGCCAATAACAGCATACTTTGGTCTTGCAGTTCGATAGAGCTGAATGACAAGTGACAATGCAATGGGAACATAGACTGCGATATCAATTCTTGCAAAGAGAGAGATAATATAAGCACAAGCAAAGATGACTAGTTCAGAGGGGTCTGCATCCCAGTATCTTTTCCATACGCTGGGTCCCCATATCAGGTCAGTGACTGAGTGGGCAATGATTGCAGAGAGAGAGGCAAGGGGAATATATTGAAATGCAGGTGTAAAGAAATAGATGGAGAGGATAACGATAATGCCAACAAAGAAACTTGAAAGAGGGGTCCTTGCACCTGATTTGGATACAACGGCAGTGCGTGCAAATGCACCGGTACCTGGGTATGCGCAAAAGAAGGCACCAAATATATTAGCTACGCCAAGAGATAAAAACTCTTGGCTTATATCAACTATATGAATAAAAGTTGAATTAATGATTAGTTGATTAGAAAAATAAGAAACAGAGATTTAGTTTACCTTTATAATCTGAAATACTTCCAAGACTAGATGAAACAGCACCATGCTCCATAATTAATAAAACAACAATGCTGGGAATATCTGGAAGAAGTTGAGAGAGAACGGATTCTTTAATATGTGGCACGCCCATACTTTGAAAACCAGATTGGATGGGACCAATGATTTGAATGGGACTCTTTTCATAATGACCATAATGATTGACCAAAAAAGCAATTAATGTGCTGACAACCATGACAACAATACTTCTTGTAATACTGAAAAAGAAAAGCGGACGAGCATATTGAGGGTATCGTCTTGTTAGATACTGTGCAAGATATTTGACGGCATATAAAAATACAACAGATACAACACCAAATGCTGCATCGATACGAGCATGATTCAAGTTTGCGAGTGTCTTTCCAAATACCAAGTAAGGGGCCTCCGTGGTGTTGATGTTTGGGATACCGAAAATATTTTTGAGCTGATTGATTACAATGGTTAATCCACTGCCTGCCATAAACCCTGCAATGGTGGGTTGGCAAATAAAGTGAAACAAGGGTCCAAGTCGTAATAGCCCAAGAAACATACAGATGAGGCCGGAAAAAAGACATAATGTGATTGCAATATCTGATAGTGTCCATTCACCAGAGATATACTGCGATGTCGATGTGAACTTTTGGACAACTTGGCCAACAAGTAAAGACATGATGGCACTCGTGGCTGTATATAATATTACTTGTTAGTTTGTATGATTAGATTATTCAGTATGAAATGTTTTTCTTACCAATGCTAATATCCTTTGATGTTCCTAATAGAGGATATGTGATGACTCCAATAAAACTGGTATAAAGTCCAAAGATGGGCGGAAGGTTGGCAATTTTTGCTATTTAGAAAGAAGGTACAAAATTAATTCATGTAAACTAATACTTCATTTAAATTGAGAATAAAAACGCACCATAAGCTATACCCTGAGGAATAATAAGTGAACCAGCCGTCACCGCTGCAATAAGGTCTCCTGTTAACCAAACAGTGTTGTAATTTGGAAGCCATCTCACAATAGGAAACAGACCCTTAACGTAAGACTTGGCAGCTTTTGGTATATTCTGGACACAAGCTTTTGCTTGGTCTGAATATGTCGGTAATGGTGTATCTGCATATAGTGTTGACATTTATTACTATTATTATTATATATACAACAAGAGTAATTAAGTATGAAAAGTAAGTGGTATTAAGAAAGGTTGGATTGGAGAGTGTTTTAGTTTTAGTTTTTCTTTTGGTTTTGGTTTCTCTACTTGACAGCCAATTGACAGAGGAAAATTAGCACCCAGAAAAGTAGTCCTTTTTATATCCTTTTCGATTCCCACTTATCTAATTGTTACACCATTTCTTCCTCAAAATGGCATGTGCTTCAACCGTAGTATTATTGTTTATCTACCATTTCTCTTTGCCATCTTTTTCGTCTAAGTGTATTTATATATAAAAACAATTCTGGTAATTAGTATTGCGATCACATTCATTCGCTTTAATTAGTAGTATTATTTAAAGAGGTTTACACATGACTTGAATAATTATAGAAAATACCATTGAAAAGTGTCTATTTTATTATGACTGATTGTAAATGATATTAACCAACCGGTTTCCTTCATATTAGCGCTATGAGTTCATCCTATAGAAGTACAGCTATCCATTATTAGTATATGCGACTTTATCTATATCATACTTTAATTACTGTACAAACCTAAAATTGACTTGAGAAGCATTATCATGAATAAACGGGATTACCGAGGAGTCTTTTTGATTTACTTTCTTATTGTATACCATTCATTCAACAATCAATTAATTATTAAAACTAATTTAGTTAAGAATAAATACTCTCTTTCTCTCTCTTTTTTTTTACTCATTTCTTGAATGAACGTACATGGTACTGAATTGATTCTATAGTAATAGGATTTAAGCTAGTTCTCCAATGTAATAATATTGAATATATTTAACAACACTATTCCCTCATTTTCGGTATACTTTAATATCCAATCACTCTTTGTCTCTTTAAGTGTAACATGCAGTACTATACTGAATGAATTACCAGCATGACTATGATAGACATTGGCATTCTTTCATGTAAGGGCATTTACATAATCAAACCTCTTTTATTTCTTTTTTACAAACCTAATAGTATTGATTCTAGATTATTATTATGAATAAATGATAAAAACTATTCTAATCATCTCCACCCTCTTTAAAATACTCCATATTTCAATAATAATAATAGATTGTGTGCTGTAAATGTAACAATTGATCTGTGGATACATGTTACACTAGTTTCCTTCTGGATAAAACAAACAAACTTCTTGAGATAAGGCATAATTCCTATCTTTATCTAACAAACATTTCAAAAATCAAAGTAATTAGTGTTGATTGGACAGCTTCATTTTTGATATGCTTATCTCGTCGTAAGAATTGTTGAGTGAATTTATTGCAGATAATCTATCTTTGTTTGTTACCTTTTAAGTTCAACACTGATCGGTACTGTTATTAAACGATAAAGTATTGTCATATGCTTACAGTGGTTGAGTATTGTTCTTCTTATCGTTATTTTATGAGTGGATCTCTCTTTTTGTTTATTAACAAATGGAGAATATTGACATGTTTACTATCTATCAATGTGATAAGAGAAAAACATAATTGCTTTTAATTTTATTATGCTTTTTATTTTATTATCTTTTTTACTAAAACAAGAAAGCAATGATAACGAGACTATTGTTAATATCCCATTTTTCATACTAAAATCCCTTTTTGCTCCAAGAAACTTCTAACTGCTTTGATATGACTTGGACCAGTGCCACAGCAGCCACCAACAATGATCTTGGGACCGTATTCCATCACTGCCTCTCTAAGAACCTTGGCAAATGCATCTTCAACCAACCTGTTCTTGGTATTCCAGCTTCTTGTAACTGCATCCCATTCGTCACCACCATCAGGATAGATGATGATGGCCTTGTTGTTTTTTTTATTTTCTTGCGCTGTTGTACTTAAAAGTGTATCAATGAACTTTCGTTTTGTACAGTTGAATCCAAGAGAGAACACTTGGTCAAGATCTTCAAGAATAGAAAGCGCATCTTGAAGTAAATGGCCATCAGCAATTTCTGTACTAGATTTACACTGGAAAGAGACAGCAATAGGAGGCAACTCTGGGAGGTTTTTAGAGGGATCTGCCTTCCAATCAAGTAAAAGTTGTCTGATCGCCTTTGCTTCGATATAACTAGGGACGGTCTCGAATATGATCATATCTAAAGCATTTCTACCAGAATGGCCTTCAAGGAAGATTTCCAGGCGACTCTTGTGAAAATCAACAAGTTTTTCCAAGGTAGCGTCACCATAGTCTCCATGATACTCTGCACCATTGGCTAAAATAGCACCATAGCACCCAATAGAGAGTGCAATAAGTCTCTGTAAGGTATCTTCTGGATGGCTCTGCTTGAATTCATCACGTGCATCAAAAGCAAGAGAAACACTCTTGTTCATTGTGTCGATAGCTTGTTCTTTGGTATAACCTTCTTTAAGAAAACCTTCCAAGGAAGCTTGGTAACTGAAGGTTGTGACTATGTTTGCACCCGCTTCATAATACAACTTGTGAACACTCTATTTATAAGTATTATGGACATGAATAACAAAATC
>MU622565.1:9439-29847 GCA_025399235.1 Backusella circina FSU 941
GAAAGCTTACTTAAATATTCAGGATCATCGATAGACCAGATTTGTCTCATTATAATGGTGTGTTGGTTACGACAACCCATTACCAGATCCTAGACAAAATGGATATAAATATACGAAATAAATTAAAATAGAATTATGCTATTTACTTTTAAAAGTTCATCCGATTCGTCTACATTTTCTCTTAGTAATTCAGAAACTATTTTGGACGCATTGGTAGCTTCTTCTATCAGTAAATCCATCTAAAGATAATAGGTTGATAAATAATTATAATAATACTACACATAAGGTTCCAATTATCTTTTTCACCCCCCCATTATCCCAAAAATATTTTCTTACCTCATTATTTGACATTGTGTTTTGAGTGTGATTATCACGTCTCATTGGTGCTTTTTGCTTGATGTCAGTAGATACTGCATTTTTTAAATGCGGCAATGGTATATTTTTAAAATAGCCTCTGCTAGACTCAGATGGGGAGGTCTGCTGTAATCCTGTGATGAGTTTCTTTGTTTCCGGATCTTCAACAAGTTCTGCCGCATCGAGTTGTTTGGGATTATTTTTATTTACTAGTAAATTTGTTTGGTTGATATCATTATTGTGATGTATATTATGTGATGAACTATTTATTAACGGTGGTTGATGTGAGATGGTGGCAGATGCCGGATAGATAATTGGAGACGATCGAGTTGTGCACGCTTGCTTTATTTCTTGTTCATATATTATCATGCACATGTCATGTACTTTTAGCATGTATAGATCATCTTTATATTCCACTAGCCACATGTAAATACATATTTCCATATTCTCCCGAACCTTGCTATGAAGCTACCAACTATAATTTAATACCATCTTTTGAATATGAAAGTAAAATAATTTACATCTCTCTGAAGCCACAAAAATGAAAATCTGTTGAGAAAATCCTGTTTCCTCAATTCCTCTAAGTAGACTCGTTTTTAATCTCATAAAAAGTACATATATGCATTCAATATACCTACGTTCAAATGATTTACAGTTTTCAGAGATGGTTCTTAATAACTAAATAAAAGAAAACAAAAAACTGGTTTCGTTATCTCGTCGTTGTTCTATAGATCACAATGCAACCTACACTTATCGTCAACAATTGTGTCTGTGGTTCCACCTTTGGCTTTAATCTTTTTGATATCTCCTCAGCAGCCTTCTTACTTGCTTTCTTTTCATAGTTTATCTCTTTGCATATTTTCATAAAAATGACGATATCCTCACTTCTATTGGTGGCAAGAGTAGCCTTATCTATAATTAGAGGAGTTTAATTATTTGTATATATATCATTAGAAGAAAAAGCAAGGGGTTTATTACCTATCATATGAGGTAATGTAAGTGCATTTTCTTCGTTCTTCGCTTTTTTAAAGGAGGGAAATCTATTATTTATCATTAAATGGTTGGGCTTGGATGAAAAACACAGTATTATACCTTTTGAAATTCATAAAGGAATGAGTAAAACAAAAAAAAAAGAGGAGGAGAGAAAAAGAGATTGCAAAAAATATAAACATTTTACTTTGCTTATTTTTATATACCCAAATATCTTGTGCAAGTGAATATGGGTTAAGGTTTTTTTTTTGTGTACTTGCACTTATGCTACCATTCTATTTCAAACTCATATCGGATGTAGGGTAACTTATCTTGCCGCAGTCAATGGTAAAACATAAAGATATTCTCAAAAGAAAAAGTTGAAACGTAGCACGAAACTGGTATACATTCGAGTTGTCCTTTAAACTTCAGACAATTCTCTGGAGAATATCATCGTGGTTTCGTTTAATACTGAGAAAAGATCAACTTGTTTGAGGTTTCATTGATGTCAAATATGTATTTTCCATCAAAAAGTAAGAAGAAAAAGTGAAAATCATGACATGTGCAAGAAGTTTGGATTGTGCTATCACGAATAAAAGTTTGTGACATGCAGTGTGTTCTCAATCATAGTAATACGTTGTACACTTCACTTCTTTTTTTCCTTTTGGGCCGTTACCATGGTAACGGTTTCGTTATACAAATAGGCACCATATATATATGTATATATCTATATATATTGGTGCCATCATAATCTACATGACGATTTAAAATTTTACTGTTTCTGGTTTTCTGTATGTTTAAAGTTATGTTACTGCATACAAACCGTAATACCTACTGTATGGGATGAAAAAGATCAGGTAGCAAAAAATAATAGCTCAAAATATATATTACTCAAATAGTGAATTAGACAAAATATATTCTTGGATCAAAAAATAGGTTTCTATTTCGAAATTAATAATCGCTGTATTACGCGATGGATATGAGGGAGAAGAAAGGGAGAAGGGTGGGATTCTTCATATTACTAGCTTGAAGAGGAGAGATGTATGTACAAACCTTGACGCGTAAAACCAGATGGCATCATGTAGAATGTTCACAGAAGAGATGATACCACTGAAGGTTAATAGGTGGAGAAGTTATTCTAGAAAAATGTATTTAGTAAAATCTATCCAGTTAAACGATCAATAATCACTTGGCATCGTATGAAGACGTGAAAACCATGAAGAGATTTGAAAACTAAGGAACTAGGAAGCCTACGAATAATACAATTTTAGTTTCTCATTGTTATTCCCATATAATAAAAACATACCATATTTAAACTTTGAACAAAAAATATCTTGTTTGATTGTCTAAAATATACTTGATTGAAGTGAAATGTAATAGCAATTTTTAATAAAACTTGTACTTACCAAAACCAAAGGAAAACGAGAGAAACAAGTAATTTTTAACAAATTCTTCTTTGTTGTCTTTTATACCTTTACAACGGCTCGTGCTATTAGATACTAGCTGTTGTTAAATGCTATTATACTCGAGTATTTTCAATTAAGCCATAGAATGGAGCACGACAATAACTAAGAATAAAAAACTAGTAATAAAGAAATTTCTCTTATCTTTATTCGAGTTTCTCAGCTTGCATGGAACGAAACAAGATACCTATCTACTCATCAGCGTTATATAAGATGACAGCTGGTTTATAGATATAGATATGTACTCATCTCTTATTCCAGTTATAAATCACTGTTAATTTGATAAGTCACTGATTCTATTATCCCCTACTGTTTATTCAAACAAATGTCACAAATCTACAAATTGTTAATAAAGAGTGAAAACAAAAGAAGTATTTATAAAGTTATGAATATTACTTACAGCATCATAAAAGTATAACTGACTAACTCCCGTTCTAATATAAACAACAATTCTGATGAAAGCGAAACTAGTGATGAGTCTGGTAAAGATTAAAACGATAAGCCGACAAAAGGTATTATGATGATAAAGGCATAAAAAACAGTTTTACTAATCAATTCTAATCGATATACTCCATTATCTATAGGATTTCTACGGGTAACAATGGCATGTTTGCAAATTTAGTTAGAATCGATGACTATACCTTTGATTTCATTTTCTGTCGGAAAAAGAGAGCTGTAAAGTTACTTCTGAGCTACATCTTGATGACTTTACTAAAGAAGAAGTAGACAAATATTACAATCCTATCTACCTGGATCCTGGTAGAAAACATGTCTTAACTGCTGTTACCGGAAGCGACTTGAAAAATAAAGAAGCAAGGGGATGCTCAACTAAGGTGTATTACAGCATGACTGGTACTCTGAATTATCAGCGTAGCTTAGACAAGGAGAAGATCAATAGTAATGTAAAGAAGATGGAAACAGATATCTCCACCGGGAAGAGGATACAGAAAAGTAGAGTACAACCAAGTCTAATTGTGTAGCATATATACTAATACTCGCTTTGCATTATAAAATGTGCGAAAAGAAGTGAACTGCAAGGAAATATAGTGAAAGTAATGATCACATTCTACGGGTTGTATTTGGTGCCGGGATGTTTGGTAAAGACCAAGTGAAGTTTAAAGGATTGCAAAGTGGAGTGCTAGGCACTTTATGGAGAGCTCTAGAGAAAAGAGAAAGTAATACATCATCTCTTATTGTCGTCACAATCGATAAGTGCCGAATGTCTAGAGTCTGCTCTTCATGTAAGAACAATACTTTCCACCCATCTTCAAGGGTTATGATGTGTTAAAGTGTGGTATCGTGTGGAATTGTGATATAAATGCTGCTAAGAACATGTTCTTCATCGTGCAATCGATATGGACCGGAAATAGTCGCCCCAAAGTCTACTACCCAAAACCCAAACATACATCAGCTTGCCTAAAAGGCTTTGAGTTTTTACACTGTAGGTACTTTATTAAAGAGGAGTTTAATCAAAGAGAAAACTCTAATTTCCCTTTTTGTATATAAGTTTTTTAGTTGTGTAAAGCTGTCCCCTTATAAAAAAACAAAAAAAAAACAGGTTGTAATGCGGACTTTGACCTAATTAAGAAAAAGACATAACACCAAGGAGAGAATACAATCAATGTATCGTCTTGAAGGGAGTAATTGCATAAAAACAAAGAATTCTTATTGAATAATCACATGAATAGGTGATACAAACAAATAGGTCGGGGGAGGAAGGCTTATTTTCTTAAAAAAAAAAGGGGAAAATCAAAATCATCTTTTTCCATCTGTTTTTTTTTTCTTTAAAAAATAAATAAATAAATAATAAAAATGGTCAGGGACACAAAGTTCTATGATGTCTTGGGTGTAAAGCCTGATGCCTCTGAAAGCGAGCTCAAGAAAAGCTATAGAAAACTGGCCTTAAAGTACCATCCTGACAAGGTAATAATAATAAAAAAAAAACATGATGTACTATGACTCATCATGATGACTTACACAAACATATAAAATAGAATCCTGATGCCGGAGATCAATTCAAAGAAATCTCACATGCCTACGAGATTCTCTCCGATCCTGAAAAAAGAGAGATGTACGACCAATATGGTGAAGAGGGACTCAACGGTGGAGGCCCTGGCGGTATGGGCGGCGGTATGGCCGCTGAAGACCTCTTCTCCCAACTCTTTGGTGGCGGTTTCGGTGGCGGCTTTGGTAGTGGCGGCGGCCGCAGAGGACCCAGCGGACCCCGTCGTGGTAAGGACATGGCCCATGCTCTCAAGGTGAGCTTGGAGGATCTCTACAACGGAAAGACCAGCAAGCTTGCACTTCAAAAGCACATCTTGTGTCCCAAATGTGATGGTAAGGGTGGTAAGGATGGTGCAGTGCAGCAGTGTCGTACCTGTCATGGTCGAGGTGTGCGTCTCATTACTCGCCAGATGGGTCCCATGATTCAGCAAATGCAGCAACCCTGTTCTGATTGTAATGCCACCGGTGAGGTCATTAGTGAGAAGGATCGTTGTGGCCACTGTCACGGTAAAAAGATTATCGGTGACAAAAAGATTTTAGAGATCCATATTGATAAGGGTATGCGTGATGGCCAAAAGATTACATTCGCTGGCGAGGGTGATCAAGCTCCCAATGTCATTCCAGGTGATATCATTATTGTTATTAATGAAAAGCCTCATCCCCACTTTAAGCGTGAGGGGGATAATCTGGTTTATGAGGCCAAGATTGATCTCTTGACGGCCCTTGCCGGAGGTCAGTTTGCTATACCCCATCTGGATGATCGTGTACTTTTGGTGAATGTCTTGCCTGGTGAGGCCATCAAGCCTAACGAGATCAAGGTAGTGCCCCATGAAGGTATGCCCGCTTATCGTACACATGCCAAGGGTCATTTGTTTATCAAGTTCACTGTTGATTTCCCCGAGTCCAACTGGACCTCTCCTGAGAATATCAAGGCACTTGAGGCTATTTTGCCTAGCAGACCTCAGGTTGCCAACAACTTTGGTAGCAAACATGTAGATGAGGTTGTCTTGGCAGATGCTGCTAGCTATCAGTCGAGTGCAAGAGGTGGTGGTAATGCTTATGATGATGAGTATGAGGATGATGATCATCATGGTCATGGTCCTGGTGTTCAGTGTGCTCAACAATAGATGTAAAGATATACAAAAGTCAAACAAAAAAATAAAAAAAAGAGGGATTTAGAAGGACAGATGTTTTTAAAAGTTTTATTATATACTATTATTAAGAAAGGGCAGTTGCCTTTTGATATAAACTAGAAACAACCTTATCCACCTGTTTCAATGTTTCTATTGCCGTTTCATACTGTTTATCTTGTTCAGGTTCATCAAAGATAATCAAACATCCAGCACCCTGATCAAGAATACCGTGAAGCTTCTTATCCAAGATCATTTGAGACAGCTTTTGTTCTACTTGTTGTGTAGGTAGCTTTACCATTTCAGCAACATGACTGATTTCTACTCGAGAGAAAGGCTCAATGATACGGACCAAGTTTTGTTCTAATAATGTATCATAGAGAGTGGCTAATTGGGTACGAATGATAGGGTCATTGTTGAGCTCTAAAGAAAAGAACAAAAACAGTGGTCAGATAATAATAATATCACTTTGTATCTCTCCTTCTTATTACCATTTGTATATGTTGCTAATGCATTCTCAAATTCTTGCAAGTTTCTATTTTGATGTGCAAGTGCCACTGCTTTCATTGCCTCAATTTCTGAACCAGCATATTTCAATGCTACTTTACCACCGACAATAGAGTGAACATCCTCGGTCTTTTGTTTTATTAGCACACAATTATCTACATTATTATCATCATAAACACTTACCAAATTCAACATAATCTTACACAATAACATATACTTTAGAGCAAGTACAGCCTTTGGATCCTCCTGACTCGAAAACCCCTCAAACGTCTCAAAAAAATAAGAATACGCCGTCTTGTAATCCTTCTCCTCTGAATGTAAAATACCTGACTGCATATCCAACGCAGCCTGTAGCAAGGGAGGACAATAAATGGCATTGGCTGAGGTACGAGCTGACGTCAATGCAGCTCTTGCCTTTGGTAAGTTTCTCAATGCATAGCAGACACGACTCTCCAATAACTGCACCTCTACAAGCACCATCTTATCATCCAATCGTTTCAATTCCTTCAGTAGCTGTGAGATGAGTCCAAGTGACTCGTGGTACATTTTGTTTTCGAGGTAAAGAGCGACGAGGCGTGTTTCTAGAGCCTGTTTGAGGAAGAGTCGTTTTTCTTGGATGCACCAGTCGATATTCTCCTTACAGAGGTCGATCTGGAGTGGGAGACATTTGGGAATATCACTGAAGAGATCAATTAATGTACGGGCTATGAAGAATAAAAGTGTCAATATTCCAGGGCCTTCTTTGTATTATTTACTACTTACTAAGTTTAGCTGTCTTTGCCTTTGCAATAGTCAGCATAAAAGGGCGTGAGTCACGTATTAAGCCAGCTAGTTCTTGTGGAAGGCTATTATTGTTATAAAAATGAATATATCATATCCATCTATTTCAAGCTCTCCTTACTTTAGATCTCTATAAAGTTCACCTAATTGAACTAGAGCACTCTCTTGTTCCTTTAATACTTGATCTGTAGTGGAAGGCTCTGCTAATATAGCCTTATACTGAGTAATGGCTTCTTCAAACTTCTTTGCTTTTTTAAGTAACTCTACATGTTGTATTCTGTTGGATGCTGGCATTGTGTATGTTGAAAAAGTATGATTAAAGTCGAAAAAATTAAAGCAAAAAAGTTGAGAGTGCGCTGAGGAGAGAGAGCTTACGCGTACACCGTCACACACCTAAATATTTTATTATCTTATGACGCTTTCATGCCTTTTTGTCAACGCGTTCTCTCTTTTTTAAATATATACAACTTGCAACAATGTCGACTCTTATTGAGGATAACCAGATTCCTAAGATTCCTGACCTTTACCTTGCTGTAACTATTTAAAATAGAACACACACAGTTTTATACATATTTATTTTATTTATTTTAGCACCACAGATTCATTATCAACCAAGGCCCTGCTGAATTAAAAGAGGATGCTAAAGCAAAGTTATTTGAAGCCATCAAAGAAAACAGTAAGATGACTATCTCTAAAGAAAGTTGTAGTATATTCACACTCTACTTTTTATTTAATAGACATGGCACCTTTCTACAAAGTGATGGTGGAAGAACTCCAAGTTCCTTTGGATCAAGCTCTTCATGATGCCATGGCTGCAAAGAATGAGGAGGAAGTAAAGACATTTGATGCAAAAGCAGAAGATGCTGAATTGAATCAAGGTGAAACGGAAGTCAATGAAGCCATGTTGGCCAAGGCTGATTACTATGCCAAGATTGGTGATAAAGTAAAACTCTATCTCTCTCTCTCTCTCTCTCTTTTATATATATTTACCAATTTATTATTATAGGAAAAGGCCCTGACAGCCTACGAAGCGTTATTAAAGAGATCAATCACCCTGGGCACTCGTATCGACATCATCTTTACCTTTGTTCGCATCGGTTTCTTCTTCAACGATAACAACCTGGTACGACCCAACATTGAAAAGTTGAAGGAATTGATTGAGCAAGGCGGTGATTGGGATCGCCGCAACAGATTAAAGGTCTATGAAGGTGTTTATCTCATGTCTATTCGTGACTTTAAGGGTGCAGCCTCCTTGTTTTTGGATACATTGAGTACTTTTACTAGTACTGAAATCATGTCTTATCAGGATTTCGTTAAATATGCTGTGCTTACCAGTTTAATCAGTATGAAGCGTGTTGATATTAAAAAGAGAGTAAGCAGAATGAGAAAAGGACTTTATTTGAGTATATATATACTTATCAATATATAGGTTTTGGATGCACCCGAGATCTTGGAAGTCATTGCAGATATCCCTCACCTTGAAGACTTTATGAACAGTCTATACAATTGCAAATACGCCCAATTCTTTGTCTCGTTGGCCGCAGTTGAACAGGCCCATCTCTGTACCTCTCGTTACCTGCTCCCCCACATGCGTTACTATATTCGTGAAATGCGCATCTTGGCCTATGCACAGTTATTGGAGAGTTATCGATCACTTGCTATGGCCAGCATGGCACAGGCATTTGGTGTCAGCGAGGATTACATTGACAGAGATCTTTACAAGTTTATTGCGGCAGGCAGACTCAACTGTGTGATTGATAAGGTCAATGGTATTATCGAGACAAACAGACCGGATGCAAAGAATGCTCAGTATCAGGCTGTTATCAAACAGGGTGATGTGTTGCTGAATAGAGTACAGAAATTGAGTCGTGTTATTGATGTTTAAAATATGAAGAAGTGATATATAATGAAATAAATAAATAAAAAAAACAAAGAAATATATATATATATTAACATATTGAGTGTTAACTATTCTTGTCTTTTAATATAAGTTTGTTGAATATCAAATATGTATTCTATCTATATACATCTAAGTAATGAAGTGTTCTTTTTTTTTTTTTTATATGCCCTTCTTTTGTTCAGGAATAGTAAGACAGCTGATGCCAAGATAAGTACAAATGCTATCAATGACACGTACGGCCCAATGAATATATGTAACTAGGGATACAATAAAATAAACACAAATGTAAAGGTATTCGGATTCGGGTGTAAAGATAGGTTCACTATAAACAAGCTAGTTAGTTTTTTTTTTTTTTTTTTACATTTAGATATATTTTACTTACAAGGTCAAAACACCAGGTAAATTAGCAACAAGTGCACCCACCACAAGTGGAATCAATAGAACAGAAGGTAAAGGTGACTCTGATTTGGTAAGATGAGCAAGAATGATCTTTGAACAGAGACGGCCAAATACCATGCCAGCTGCCAATAGAAACATGCCATAATATTGGTGAGACAGAATGAAGGAGTAGGGTGAGGTTGCCCAAGAGTAAAAGGCGACGGTATAGAGTGCGATGGGCCAGTTATCATAGAGCATAGTACGGATATAGGGGACACCCTTTCTTTCACATGCTTTGTACATTGCATAAAAGCTTTTTGAAACCGTATATTTTAGTTCATACTAATGTATTCAAAACAAACACACACACTTACCAGACAGGAACATGAGTAAGTGTAAATAGAATAGCAACAACCCAGATATAGGTATCTTTTAGTGTTTGATTTGCCAATGATTCAGGTAAAAAGGGTAGAATACTACCCAATGTATTCTGCCACACGCCAGGACCTGTTTTATTATAAAGTTAAACAAATCATATCTCCCTATGTTTTTTTGTTTATCACCGTTACCGTAAGCGGCTGAGAAGAGATACATGATGCATAAAATACTAACTCCTTCTGTTGGTACATTTACATAGCCCAAGTACAACACACCCGTGTGATACTCCTCAATTGTCGACAAGTAAAATCCAGCAGTAGCAATCACAAATATTATCACGGCCTGTTTGGTATGTCCTAGACCCATGGCAGACATTTGAATCAGGGCAGCGAATGAGCAGTTGAGGGCATCGCAGCCGTGATCAAAGAGCTCGCCGAGGGGGCTTGAAGTGCCTGTTCTTCTGGCTTGACGACCGTCGACATTGTCAAATGTCGAGTAGAGCCAGAGGCCGAGTGAGAAGGAGACGTAGAGCCACCAGGGGCCAGCGTCTTCTGGCTCAAAGGTGGGGACATAGATGAAGACGAGAATGACATTGAGGATCATGAATAAGAGTCCTGTTAGGGTGATGAGGTTAGGTCTATGTTATATTATAAAACGTCAGTCTGTTGTTATTGCGATAAGCATAATATTCTTTTTTTACGCCATATTAATTGGGAAGTATTCAATAGCCCAGTCCCAATAGTGTCGAAGTATATAGCGTGATAGATATGACTTGTCTACACTTGCATATTTGTAAAGCTTCAAGTTGGAGAGCTGTTCTTGTGAAAGTATATTCGATTCTGTCATGCTTTGTTTCTATCACAAAAATGAGGCACACACGGGCTTAAAAAAAGTATAAGGACAGAGAGAGAGAAGGAAAGAAAAGTTTTTTTTTTTCTATATAAATATGGACAGATGAACGATTCGCTCTTCGAAATGAACTTTTTGTAACTGCTTTTGGGTCAAAACGGATTGAAACAACCAATGAGCTAAATGAGTGCTATTGTGTGTTCGCCAAGCGGAACACACTACAGAGTTTATCTCAATATACATGATAGCAGTCAATTTAGTTTTAGTATTATGGCTATTATTAATGGGTTTGTTGTACATTCATGTTTTTATAAATAATGATTAAATGTTACACTGTTTTGTGTTACCTTTTAGTACATAAAACACAAACAAGCAAAAAGAGAAATTGTTTTTGATATCATCAATGATAAAGGAGTGTGTCGAAAAAAAAGTCGGTATTGTATCTTTTCTCTTCCAAAAATTTACTCTTCTTGACTATTCTTTGATTTTTACAAGCTTTCCTTGGTTTGAAAATGTATGTTCCTGTCTTGACTGCCAAGAGCGTTATTGATATCTGTTCATTTGCATTGTACGCGCTAGCCGGTGCAAGAAGTAATGTCAATCATACTCTTATCGTTTATTTTATATATTCTCTCATAAACAGCGTCTTTTTGTTTTATCTCTATGATTATAAGCATGTGTACACATTCAACTGTGCAAGTGGTTTTCATTAATTGCCTATTTCTTTAGGCATTTTGATTGGACAAAAGAGTGACACCTGCCAAAAGATCATTTTAAAAAGAAGAGATAACATATAGTTCTACTTATTGACAATGCTTCTGTAACTTGATTTAGTGAGAGTACCTATAGCATCTTAGGATACTTGGACGATCAAAGAAAAAGGATAAGAAGTCACTCAAGTACGCCATTCTCTGCATAGTTACCTCTGTGTAAGTTCTCAAGTCGTTGTTTACACTGTTGTTTCTTTTTAAATAATAATGAATGAGATATAATGGTGTGAAAAGTTTTAAACTCTACAAAAATAAAGAAAATTGTCTGAAGCCATCTACCTACGAAAGTTTGAAGATATTCTTGATGATCTGCTGTCATCAACCACTACAATCCCGTTTTATGCTGGGTGAAAGTGTTGCTCAATCCACCAAGCAAATGGAGATTATGGCGGAGGGGGAGACATATTATGGCCGAAGAATTGGTTTATTTGTTAAAAGTAAAAAATACAGTGAGTAATATAATCTCTGCTCCAACAAATTCAGAAAGGATGGTATTTCCAACAATATCATGTACCAACAACAGAGCATCAATGCATACATCCTCAATGATATCAACCTCCTGCTTCATCATAAAAATAATGATATTGTGTACTATGATTTCGAAGGAAAAAGATCTTACTTGGCCCAACTCTTCAACTATGAAAATTATCTCGTCACCTACAAAATAGGTTCGTTTATCATTCCAAAGACTCTACAACAACGTGGCAATACCCGTGCCTCCATAACCAATCTCTTTTATTGGAAGGAGGCAGTTATCAACAACAGCAACAATGGTATGACTGGATTGATCAAAGAAGATGAAGAGCATTCTCTTGTTGATATTGCTAATGATATCGTATCTCCTATAACACCACATTCTAACGTTGGCCATGTCCAAATTCATCTCTCACCATCAAAAGGATCTAAAAGAACCCATTCTGTATTTATCAACAACAAATAATTCTTCAGCATTATATCATCAACATCCTTTTTTAGCTTGTATATATAAACATCTGTGTCAATAAAAGTATTGCTGAAAAGTAAAACTTGTATATAAATAAAACAATGAATTCAGCCCTCCTGATCAAATCTGTTAGTATTCAGAAAATAGAGTTATTATTGGAAATAAAGTATTTACATCAATGGTTCTTTACGTTCGTATTGTAGACTTATTGATTGTACTCTAACGCATTGTTCGCTAGATGATTTATTAACAACTTGCGTGCGTGTAGAACCAATTCGAGAAAAACGAATAGGCTGACAACATCCAAGTTTAATACTATTTGAAATATAAAGTCTGGTGTATGAAAGGTTGCCCCTTGTACACAATTATAGTATGGCATTTAACATGTCTATCGAACATGTAGTAACAACAGCAGCTGATAGCCTTTAAAAACAAAGGGGAATAACAAAAAAAAAAAAAAATACATGTGCAAAGATATATTTATTTTCAAGTTTTTTAACAAAAGAGTATCAAACAAAATAGTTCAACACTTTTTACGTATTTTGAAAGGGTTATTTAAAGTTCGATAGTGTTAGTTTGACACCAGTGGTATTTACTTGGTGACTACAAGGGAGAGAAACGTCATCAGTCAGTAATAATAAAAATAAAACTCGCACACAATACTTACCACCAATGACACCACAAGCCAAACGATCACCAGCATTACCAGTGGTAGCAGACAACTCATGACCACCAAGACCAAGATCATCAACATCAGCGTGAACAATGACGGTACGACTAGAGAGATAAATAAATATTGTTACTATTTATGAATCATATAAGCCATTATTTTAAACCACACTTACCCAATGATAGACAAAGGACCGATCAACTTCAACTGAGAGTCTTCGACCTTCAAGGTAGCTTCACCAGCGGCGTTAGCAGTGATGTTACCCAAGTCACCAACGTGGCGAACTTCAGCCTCAGGGGCACCGTGGGTCTTACCGAAGGGGTTGTAGTGAGGACCAGCAGAGATACAGCCTAAGTCACAAAAAATAGAATTTTTGATTAGTAAGTTTTTTAAAATCAATTTCGACTTTGGTGGACGGTCCCCCACCCATTAAGGCGCGTCAGTTGGACGACCTTTTTTTTTTTTTTAAAAAAAAAAAAAAAGTATAACTACTTACCATTGGTGTTATCACCGAATTCGTGGATGTGGAAACCGTGCTGACCAGGCTTCAAACCAGTGAAAGAAGCATCAACAACGACGGGGGAGTTTTCGTTTTCCTGGGTGAATTTGACGACACCAGAGACATCAGCACCTTTGAGAACAGCGACAGCGTTAACCATTTTTATTTATTTAAATGTTTTTGAAAAGTAAAAGAGAAAAGCAAAAAAAAAAAAAAATCTGGGGGAAATTGAATTTATAGTCAAACTAAATATCCCCAGTGGTGTATGAGAGACAGTGTTTATTATGCGAGTGCGTCATCGAAATTAAAACAGATGTTTAGTAAGCGCGGCTGGCATCCAATCATGGTTTGCGCTTGTGGCCGAGATTGATCACGGTGCCGGCGTAATTAAATACCGATTTGCTGAATTTGATAGTTTTGTGACAATGAAGCCTATTCCAAGTAGATGAATAGAGGATAGGATAATAGTATCTTTTTATGTAAACCTATAATTACCTTTATTTAAAACTAATGGTATAGTATGGATCATTTACTGAAGAATTTACAATTTTCATCTGTTAATCTAGTCGCTAGTACAATTTTTTTTTTCCCATCGAAGATTCACGTCGAGCTGATATGAATACTCGAAATATATATATACCTAAACATGGGGAAGTTCGTTATATTAACGCGATGCTGATGTTGCAAAACGAATAATAAGAGTTTTTTTTTTCGGAGTCTTGTTTTGTGTGTGTATATATTTTTGTTGATCTATGATAAGGAACGGGTTCATAACGTGTTTGCGACCATATTTAATCAACTTGATCACATTTTCTGACCAAAAAGTTTAATTTTGGATGCATAATGCTTTTCAATTTACAAGATGATTTAAAGTTCACATTTTAAAGGAATGAAACGCGTTGAATAAACTCTTTTAAATCAAATAGATGGTCTTGATAATTATACCCATGGTTGCTATAATTGGTGCTGAGTTTTTCTTAAAAACTTTTAGTGTGTATTTTTTTCTGTAAGCAGCTCCTGATCATTTGATGGCATTGAGCCGATGGTCTGGGTGATTAAATACTCTTGGATATTTTTTCTTTTTCTTTCTCTTTTTCATCTTAATCGTAATATTATTTTTTTTACTCGCGCCTATTTAAGATAGAATCTCTGTTTTTATAAAAGTATCGCGTTTTCTACAAAGACTCCATATCATTTTCTTTATATATTCCTTAGTTCTGATGTTTTCTCGTTTCTCTTTAGCGTAAAGAGTAAGCTTAGTAATGTTGAAGAATACATTTGATCTGTAATTGGATATTTTTGGGGACTAGTGGAATATCTCTGATATCCAGAGCTGCAGAGAAAAGGTAAAAAGATGAATTGTTGGGGGTAAGTCTAGATATGATGGATTACAAGGAGTGTTTTGAGAGGAAGATCAAGAGAGAGAGAGAGAGAGAGAGAGAGAGAGAGAGAGAGATGTAAAAGAGAATCTATTTGCAATAGAACATGAGTCTGTCTCAGTGAAAGGGAGGGGGACTTTTTAGGAAACAGCATTTACGGTGTAAAGGAAGTGTATGACTGATATCGATTGAACATCTAGGGGGTTGGTAATATAGTCATATTAAGAAGGAGGTGATTGTTGTCGTAGACGGCAAAGTCTAACAGGACATAGGGTATACTTTTGACTCATAATATCAATAAGACCTAAGGTACAATGTACACGATAAAAACAGCTCATTCTATAACGGATAAAAATGATAAAACGGTAAGTGTTCAGTCATTATGCGTTTTAACGGATAGCAACCCGCTGATGAAGTAGGGGCCATTCTTAAGAAGCAGAATTGAGTAAATGCAGTGAGAAACTCTAATGCGATGAACATGGATATTAGCTTCATCTCTATTTCATTCAGAAAGGCATCTAATTGCGCCTGATTGTGATATAAAAGGCGACTTTATTATACAGTTTTTTAACTTGGTTTTTAAATACTGGTTTTTGCAATTCATTCGGCGCCCTTTGAAATTTGCAGTCGGTCTCTTTTACGGCATTTGCCACTAAGTTTTGCACTGATTGACAATTATTTCGCGTCTTTTGCGTTGAGCAAACAGCCCTTTTTTTGCGTTTCACTTTATCATAGAAGAAAATAACAGCAATGCACTCATTTCTTGTTTCAGGAATTGCTGAGTAACTGCTTTTCGTAAACATACATTTTTTTTTATTTGAAACCAAAGGAATATGATGTAAACAGAGCAATAGTTACTGACTCTCACTATCCACAACTATGCACTTTCAATAGTAATTACTAGTAGTATCTGCTCTTTACCGTAATTTCCATAACTGCATTTTTAAGGTTATAACAATAATACCACCCACTTTTTTGGAAAATTTTGCGCATTTGTGCGAGGCTAAATTGCCCAGAAATGGGAGGCTACTTTGGCCGGATGTTTGGAGTTAATTTGACCACTTTTGAGAAAATACATTGTCCAATTTCTGGTCAAATAATTTACAGAGATTTTTTATTCAAACATTCAGGGAAGCAATCTATGGAATGCTGGATGAAATTTTGCAAATGTTCTACTGGAGCATCTTCACTACCTTCAGTGATTCTTGAAGCGAGGGTTTCTATATCAGTTAGCTTGCCTCTTCTGACTCCATCCCACAAAACTTTCCAAAACATCTCAATGGGATTGAGTTCACGGGAATAAGACGGAATGTATACAGGTATGTATCCTCACTCGACAATTACAGGATCAATGGTATCATGGCTACGAATTGCGGCATTGTCCATAACGATGTGAAAACTGTGATATTTCAGCAAATTCACACTTAATTTAACAAGAATCAAAAGGTTTGATGAGATTAATGAGACTTTTATTATACCAAAAGAAATTAATATAAGAAAAGAAGTTAAGACCTCGAAGATAGATTATTTCCAAGAATATATAAGAATAAGAATTATTGCGTCACAAGGGTTGAGTGTGGTTTTACTTAAGCCTTGTATATATTGACAATTTAGGTTTTGCATGAATAGTGATGGGTTGTTCGATTTATAAACTATTTATAGGCAGATGTGGTTTCAGTGACATTATCTAATGCACTGTCAGTATGGAGTCCTTTAGTTGGTGTCTGATATTGAATCAGAACTAAAGGTACGAGTTGTTTCAATATATATTCTATATAAATGTTTATTACATTTATAAAAGAATATTATTAAATAGGTACAACTTCTACTATTGACATCTATCTTGAGTAACACTGAGAACAGTCTTTAATCAATAAGTTAGACTACATGTTATCTATCCTTATTACCGTAGTTCCGTACCACAAGAGCTATGGATAAGACGGTTGTTGAGCTAAGACATCATAAACGATCCATGTCTCACCTCTATCATCAGCATACTATTATCTAATGATATTACATATATAATCAAACATGATATATTATAGATCAAGCTGTTCTGTCCTCTTAGATAAGGTAGCTAATCTTATCTAAGTTGATTCTATAATATATGCTCTATTTGTCATAATGTTTTGGGTTTACTCTGACCTGTTTCTAAGGTACTGGTATTTACTGTGTGTTACTTCATAGTTTATCATTATTTAATCATATTGATTAAATAATGGATTCTATATATTTTTAAATCTTATCGATCCATCTTATTATTTGACATTTGTATGTCTTGTTATTTCTTATTCTAATGTTTTTATATCTCTTACGACCTTAAATACGACAAAAACCCTTCATGTTGGGGAATTCATCCATGATGTCCAATGTGTCGCTGATGAATTGAAGGTAATGGCCAGCTGTAGTTCCTTTTAGTATACCAGATCCATCGCCTCCACGTGCCTTTCTTTTCTTAGCCCCCACAACTTTTCTTCTTTTGATGTTTCCCGGATCTCTTGTGCTCACATTTACAACGCCAAATGCAGAGACAGCACCAATGACTGTATGATATATTCTATCGAATTAAAGACTAATAGATTTGTTAAAAGTCTTACCAGAGTTAAGTTGTTATTTTATTTTGTGTTTTGAACAGGGTATTTATATACTAAATGAAAAGTAGCCTAGCGAAGAGTGAATATAGGCGGTGAGTGAAGCAAAGACAATTTGTAATTGGCGAAGTTGCAGAATTAAAGAGAGCGCTGGCAGAGAGAGGAGACAGTGCTCTTGAATAATTGGATAAGCATTTAATTAGGCACTAAGAAGTGTATGTGAAAGTAATTGATTGGTACCTTGAAAGAATAATTAGGTTAAATTAAAGATAGCTGTGTTCAATTATAATATGTAATCGGATATAGCGTTGACAAGATATGGAATCTCGGTCAGTGCTTGAATAGTTAAAATGCTTGTTGTGAATAATCACAGTTAAACTTAATGTTATTATTTATATACTGGGCTACATTATATTATAAGGATAATAACAAGTATTGTCAAATAAAAGATACAACGCAGTCAATTAAATAGTAATCAAAGATAAAATATATAGCTTGTATATATCACTGTATGGGATACTGTCCTCGCTGATGGTGGCTCTATGATCGCCTGCGTACCACGCGTTGACCAGGCTCTAGATCTGCACATGTTTATATCGAAGCCTGATTCACCCAGAAATACACAATTTTGCATGTACAACATGCCTTTTTCTTGTATCCATTCCTTTACAAATTGGGCACTGGCTTCCAGGGTTGTTTTGCTGTTTCTTTCCACGGAATGTCGAGTAGCAACTTTGATGCTGAGGTTGCATTCATCTTTCATGAATTCAGCGACTCGGCTTTTCTTGATTTCTAAACCTTCAAAGCTCTTTATCAAATCCTCAACTGCGTCTTTTATGGTGGCCGATGAATTCTCATCAAAGTAGTTGATCAAATATGTCTTGTGCTGGTCGTTCAGCTTGCTTACCGGTTTACTGCTTGGTGTGCGATTTGTTTTTTTCTGGGTCTTTATTGTGTGCTGTCTTCCATTTTCTGGCAGTTTCATAATTTTCATTGGCTGCCTTTGTTGCTTGAGAAGGTTTCATGAGTTTCTCTTGAATGAAATAAAAGTAACGTCTTCGATCTTCATTCGAATAGATGTTGTATGCTGAATTTCGCTCTTTTCTAGGTACTGCTTCTGTCATTTCAGTGTCTTTGGGCTCGACCTCTACGGTTACTTGTTTGTTATTCACGTATTTGTGAAGATCTTAAGCGAAATGATGGTTCTGTTGAATCCGACAATATAATGTTAAATAAAAACGATATAAATTGACAGATCCAAATAAAACCGAATCTTCATTGACTTTCTAAAACGTATGTGCTTTTATAATAATTTGATAATTAAATCGGATATGTAAATAAAAGCTAAAATTATAAATAAACTCTGGATCTAAGCTATTGTCCCGCTACCTCGCTATTAAGACACTTTCAGATTATTGGATAAAAACTTGCCCCAACGATATATTTCAAAGTTCGTAGCTTTATATTCGTTCTCTTGCTTTCTATCTCATTCCCATCACCAACCTGAGTACAATTAATAGCATATTTTTCCACTATCTATCCTCAATCCGAACGTGTCTTGGAATAATTACTGAACAATGGTTTATCCATATATAACAGGTTCTACAACAAAAGCAGAAGCTTCTTGACCAGATCCATCGAAGATGTTGCCTCTGCCATCTTCGTGAGAGATATTCATCTTGGAAATAGTAGTGATAAAGAACCTCAAAATGTTGGTCAATGTAATTGAAAACAAGCAAAGGCGTCCATTCGCCGTTGCCAGCCACCATTGCGTTTCTCTAGCAATTTGGTCTTGTCTCCTTTAAATGAAGGCTCGAAATTATATATCTTCTGCTGTGTGATTCCATTAAGATAGCACATATTGCAATACTCTTTATTAAAAAAATGTGTAGAGAAGAAAAAAGTATTTGAAATGCAGAAAAGGGTATAGGAGATGAAGAAAAAATTATGTGAAATGTAGAAGAGTGCACGTTCAATGTAGAGATGAAACGAAACGTAACTTATATGCCTACAATTATCCTTCTTATGAATCACTGTCTGTTTCGCCTTCATATAGGTCCTTCCAAAGCGCCTTTTTAGAGAAATCATTCATGTTGACAGCCTTCTTATTGATACCATGTATACTTCTAGAACTACGCCGCTTGCTTGTGGTGACATCTTTCATATCAATGCACATTTGCTAAATCAAAAGGGCTATGTCATTACAAAGTAAAGAAACTTCATATCGTCCAATACTAACCTTCGGTATCTGTAATTGATTTATGTATTTTGGGATATTTCCGTCCTTGACTTCGGAGACGCATGTTGGGATGTCGATGTCTGCTACTTTATCAACCACACACCACTCTCGGTCTACCAGTCTCAAAGTATATACATCCGCATCTAAACCTTGAGTGATCATGAAAGGAATGGCTACTTGCTTTGCTGCTTCAAAGCCCATTTTCGTTCGTTGAATGTGCTTTTTGAGATGCGCAAGGGTCACCATTACTGATTTGAGCTTATCATAATAGTACTTTGATGTCGTGGTTGCTCGTGCGAATTCACCAATTGCCACATCTGGCGACTCGTTTCGTGCCGATGTAAGTCTCAGGTCAATTCTCGCGTTGCTGTTATCGTTGAACGGACTATTGCTATCACCCCTAATAGTTGCTTATATTAGCTGTTGATACTAAAACGAAGTGTTCATAAGGAGAAATACGAACCATAATAAGCGAAAACCGCTTCCTTGGAAAAGGTTCTCCAAAATGGGTCCATGCAGCTTAATTATTAAGTCAGCTTCAGTTGTCTTCAAGTCTTCATCAAATAGATATTTGTTATAGAGCATGGCCTCCAGACTACATAAAG
>MU622566.1:17070-29634 GCA_025399235.1 Backusella circina FSU 941
TGTCCCACAACTCCAACGTAGAGCTTCACATGAATCTGATATATAGCGCGAAATCAAAACTTAACTTTTTTTTTTTTTTTTTTTTTTTCTTTTTTTTTTTTTTTTTTTTTTTTTTTTTTTTTTTTTTTTTTTTTTTTTCATGTACCTATTGCGAAAATGGTTTACCTCGTTGCGTTAAGTGCTCGTTTGGGACGATTATTTGGTCCTTATCAAAGACCTTCACTAAGACTTAGGAGAAAACTACTCAAGTAATCGTTTTTATTTATTTTATTTTCACTCTCTCTAGTTCGACTTAACTCATAATATATTTTATATTTTTCGAAAAAAATTTTGATACTATTATTATGTAAAACTAACCGATACCATCAACTTACTTTTGGTTCTCAAACCAGACTAAAACGTACCACTTAAACTTTAGCTTTAACGAAGGTATCAAGTTCCTTCAACTAATGAGTGTAAAAACTTAAGTAGCTACTTTTTTAATATCAAATGTTATTACTACTAGCTGACTGATTCTACATGTATGAAAATGGTCATTTTGCTCTACCTTTATGAAAACAACATAAGTTTAGATATGAGTTTACTAAGACGCAGATAGGTATGAACATAGTAACATAAGTTAACTAGAAATATTAGGTAATTGAATACGTCGCTGGGTAAGAAGTTCTTACTCATTTTAACGGTTTTAAGTTTGATAATCTTTTCACTACAGTCGACTGTTTTCGAATAAAAAATAAATGTACTAGAATGCTTACAGTTATTATGATCCAAAATTCACTTGATTAATTTGTACTAGAATAAGTTTCATGATTTTTGTTTCTATGTAATAATGTACTTATAAATTCTCTCTCTCTTTTTGGTACTAAATGGTTTCTTTTTTTCTTGCGGACAAACTTCGTGTTAATTTAAAATTAGAATGAACACAACTAGTGAAGAGAACGCGTGTAATTCAGATGATAGCGTATAAATATAGACTATTATTAACATCTTTTGATCTCCACTTGACAATAAGTTAGGTGAAAGTCTCATATTTCAAAAAAAAAAAAAAAGTAATAATATTTTGATCAAATATTTAAGAATACTAGACTATAAAAGAGAAATTAATTGAACTATTATCAAAATTTTAATTTTTCATAAGCTTCATGGTTACAACTGCTTTACTTCTGACTTTTACACTATGTACGAGAGACTAGGTGCGAAATAAAAGGAAAAAACTATGCTTACCGAGAATATTGTACAAAAACCCCTACTTAATTGGCAAAAAGAAAAAAAATTCTTCTTAAACCGAAGCAATTTTTACTGTTCGTAAACATCGGAGGTCTTGCAATAAAAAATCCGTTTTTTCATTTTGCATTTCATTGATATTAATATATCTTTTGAATATCTATAGAAATGTATGTGATGTGGAAAGTGATCTCACTGCAGTTAAGTTATGTGTTTAGGTGTATAGAATAATTTAAGTAAAATTAAAGAAATAAATGGAAACCTAAGAAAGGATTTTCACCCTATAGGTTCGGGCATAAATAAATAGCAGTCTACATATGTGAGATCACCCCGACACACATAAATAGTTAGCAATATATTGACTAAAGTAATGTTTATTATTACAATTTAGCGTTGTAACATTTAGACTACAATTCCCGAAAATATATATATATATACTAACCTATAATTCAATTATGGAGTTATAGATGTATCACTATACCTAGTAGCAATTAACTATCTTTTCCTTGTGTAAAGAACGTATTAGTTTACTCATGTACCGAATAACATTTTACACGAAACTAAATAAAATAAAATAAAATAATATAAAAAAAACTGGGGGTTTGACCAAAATAATAGAAAGATATATAAGTAAACAAACACGAGAATATTTACGTTAACTTAACTTCTTGTCCATTACTTCTTTCTTTCTCATTTGTCTTTTGAGGCAAAGATAAAAAATTTGTAGGCTCATTGTGGTAATTTCGTGATTAAAACACGTAAGGTAGAACAAATCGTGAAATAATGTACTAACATTATCTTTGGTAACATAGATTATTTAGTAAAATGTCACATTTTTCCATATTAAGATGACATGGAACAAAAAAAAAACAGTTTTATTGGACATTCGTAGTTCCATGTGTCTGTCAGTATAAGTCCTCCTCATGTTTGGATCGCTATGACACCGACCAGCACAACGTCTAGTCGAACCAGACACTTTGTTATTTCTCACTTATGTTTTTTTTTTTTTCCTGAAAGAGATACAGAAATAGGAACGAGAGAATGAAACTGTGAAGAAATAACTGGAAAATGATATAAAAAAGATATGTAAAAAGATAACCAAATAAAATTGTCAGTGTAAATAAATACCCTTATTTATGTTTTGAAGGGTGCGCGAAAATAAAATAAGTTGAAAGACTGACATGGAAAGTCGATAATTGTTTTGTTAGATTGTACAGTGGTTTGTTGTTTGCATAGTTGCGGCTGAAAAGTCTACCCCTTCTCAACTTTATACCGCTAGGTTTACAGAAACAACTATCTGAGCTTTCTCTCAACCCGGAACTAAACCTTTGAATAGAACCAGGAGAGTGACTTCTCCTAAAGTACCTGAAATGAGGTGTTTAACTTTGGTGAAGACTTTTTGTTTTTTTTCACGTGAGATCTATCATTGTGACCGTAGCGCGGTTTTCGTTGATGTTTTTTGCTGCTATTCTTCTTGTCGTTTGAATAGTCATAACTAAAAAGTTTAACCCGTCTCAATGTTACGCTGTTAGGGTTACGTAAATAACTTGCTGAGCTCTCTCTCAACCCAGGCCTAAACCTCCGCATGGAAGCTGGTGAGTGACTTCTTCTAAAATTGCTGTAGTGAGGTGCGCAACTTTGATGGAGATTTTTTGAGTTTTGTCACGTCAAATTACGATACTGTTGCTCCATTCGCAATAAAAAAAAAAAATAACATAAGTATAAAGACGAAAAGTAAAAAAAAAAATCTGTTTCCTCATCTTCTTCTTCGGTATCTGTCACATCAACTGCACCAAGATATACTTACCTCGGTATCCCCAAAAAAAAATGCGAAATATATTGGTTTAAGAATTATCGCCGTAATGTCTCCTTGTCCGTAACCTACTCTTCGCACGTTTCCGTCGTTTTGGCCATATATTTTGTAAAGAATGCATTCATAGAGCCTTGATTCACTTAAACCATAAAAACTGTCCACTTTGCAATACTGAAGTCACGAAACGTCAACTCTACGAAGCAGAATGCCTTCAGCAGATTGTAGAAGAGTTCACTAAAATGAGAGAAGCATATGAAAATGAAAATCACCTAGGTAAAATCTATCAAGAAGAAAAGGAGGAGAGAAAAAGATTTGTACTTATATAAACTTATTACGTTTAAAAAGACTTGTCACAACGTCCAGCCGAATCATGGGATAAGGAATATATATCATTAACCAAGGATAGCGATAATAAGGATACCCAGAATAAAAAAGCAAAAACGAGTAAGGATATATTCTCTGTTGCCATAGCAACAAATTGCTTACTATATAATATAATATTATAGATGTAGCAGCAGATCAACCTAAGAGACAAATTCAGCCTTTAAGAAGATTGCCTTCAACATTATCAGAATCTGATTATTGCGCAGAGCCACCTGTAAGAAAGAGAAAAAAGGATGATGTGTAAATATATAGAAAGAGAAATGGAGAGAGAGAGAAATGTGTGTATATATGTCATCATCAGCATCATATTATTATTATTACATATTATTATTAAAACAGAATTGGGTTTTTATTGGTTTTATTTAATAACAGTGCATAACAGAGACAGGTGATGGTGAAACAAATGATTTATTATTATGAGTATATAAAAAGGATGAGAGACTAAAACTTTATTTATGGATTGGCGTAAATTATTATATTCTTGCTTCGTTTTATTAGTCAAACTTTATGAGTTGCAAGCCAGAATAATAATAAATACAAGACTCATTGAAAAGATAATTAAAGAAAAAGAGCAGTAGAAGAAATAAAAATGAGTACTATATTTGCTTCTTTTTTTTTTTTTAACAGAAGAAAAAGTTCTGAATTGCTGTGTCTCTTTTCATGCATTCTCACGCGTTTTATTTATTTACTTATTTCTTACAATAGCATTTATAAAACCTTTCTCTTTTCTTCTATTTGTTTTTCTTTCCCTCTCTCTCTCTCTCTATTTTTTTTTTAATCCAGCATTTCATTACAGCATATCTTCATTATATCAGTTTATTATATCCTATTTTATTCAATCAATTCAAAATAACTCATCTCAATTCTTAAACAAAACATAAAACAAATAATAAGAACAATATGCCTCAGGTTGTAGACCAAGGTTACTTTAAGAGCATTTTTCAATGGATTTTACCCTTAAACAAGGCAAATGATCATATCAAAACCAATCCAAGACAACAATTACTGTCTTCTCGTCATTTACGTCGAAACAAGACTCGTCGCCGCAGCAGCTGTCGTGCTTTACCCGAAGTTGAACAGGCCACTCCTTTATGAATCTTAATTATTATTATTATGGAAAAAAGTGAATACTTTTTTGTAAATAATAAAGAAACTATCAGTGATATAAATGATGATGATAATAGAGTGCTCTCTCCCTGTCTTTATTGGTTGGATTTTGTATTTGTCCATCTCTTCACTTTACTATTACTATTATTATTAGTATTACTTTTGTTGTAAATACTTTATTTGTATATAAAACAAGGAGAGACGAAATGTGAGATAATCTTTGAGTCCAAAAGAGAGAGAGAAAACTCCTTTTTTACCACCAGCAATACTATTTAATAAAAAGAGTTCATGGCATCCCAAAAATAAAAAATAAAAATAAAAAAAAAGGATTGTCCCCCGTAAAAGGATAAAACACGAGCACTTATTCAAGATATTTATATCCTTTACTCTTAAAAGAACATAAAATAAGGATTTATCTTGTTCTCTCTTAAAAAAAAACATTTCTTTTCTTCATATTTATACCATCCCTCCCACTCTTTTATTTTATCAAAAATAATAAAAAAAAAAGCATCAAGAGAATCAAAATAGAAAAGCAAAATGGAACCCACTCAACCGGATGCAATCCTTTTTTCCGAAAAACAAGAATATAATAGTTCAAAGCAGTTGCACAATGTTTCAAAACTAACAATACCTGGCAGTTTCCAAGCAAAAGTAGGCTGGCACGCGTTTTCAAATCTACCCAATCCAGGCGACGAACAAAAGTTAGAGACACTTACCGAGCAGCTTGGTTTGGGAACCCTCATTGACATGTATAAGCCCAGCACCAAAACAAAACTAGACGTGGATGATCTAGCTCATTATGTATTCCAAGGCAACTATGGAGAATGGTATCATAACACCGCAGTTTTGTTTTTTACCGTCGTTTTCACCTTTTTACTGACAAAGTTAGGAGGCGGGCTTATGGGATGCATGGTGGTTGGAGGTTTTTTGGCTACTTACTATCGATCCTCCATGCGCCGACTACGACGAAATATACGGGATGATCTTCAAAGAGAGCTCTTGATCAATCGACTGGAGACGGAAGATGAAACGGCGGGCTGGATCAATCATTTCATGTCGAGGTTCTGGCTGATTTATGAACCTGTTTTATCGGCACAGATTATTGGTATTGCGGACGCTATTCTGATTGAAAATACACCTTCGTTTCTAGACTCTATTCGATTAAGCTCTTTTACGTTGGGAACAAAAGCCCCGTTGATTGAAGGTATCAAAACAATAACGAAAACGGAACCAAATATAGTTGTAAGGAGTCATAAGAAAAAAAAAAAAAACGTTTTTTCATTTCCCTTTTTCTTCAAATTTAACTGATCTCCTTTATTCAAAAAAAAAAAAAAAGTGTATGGATTGGAAGTTTTCATTTTTACCGTCGGATACAACTGATTTAACCTCCCGTGATCTACTCTCCAAAATCAACCCCAAAATTGTACTTACTATCCGACTAGGTAAAGGTATGCTCGGTGCGGGTATGCCTATTTTACTGGAGGATCTTGCATTCAAGGGACACTTGAGATTGAAATTTAAAATGTTTAATGAATTTCCTCATATCAAAACCGTGGAGGCTTCTTTTTTGGAGAAGCCTCATTTTGACTATTCTTTAAAACCAGTTGGTGGAGAGACATTTGGATTTGATATTAATAATGTAAGAAACAAAATCATGAATGGTAATAATAATAATAAAATGAGGATATTAATGTATTGTAAAAAAAAAAAAAAAGATTCCTGGTCTTCAATCGTTTATCCAGGAACAGGTTCATGCTACGTTAGGTCCAATGATGTACGCTCCTAATGTCTATGTATTGGATGTGGCTGGTATGATGGATGGTACTACGGATTTAGGTAAGAGTGAAAGACTTGATATGTATCAGTGTTACTAACGAATAATAAATAGATTCCGGCAATGGTGTTCTGATTGTAAAGATCCACTCAGCATCTGGTCTCAAAGCCAGCGATCTATTTGGTACATTAGACCCATACATTATCACGCGCACAGGCGTAGCGACAAGTCCTGAACTAGGTCGCACCAAACACTTTGAAAATAACATGAATCCCAAGTTTGACGAGACCTTGTTTGTCCTACTTAATAATGTAAACACATGCCTCTTTTTGGAGGTCATGGACAGAAATACAGGCAGAACGGATACTTCAATTGGTATTGCCAATTTTGAGTTGAGCACCTTGCAAGAGTCCGAAAATATTGTTGAAGGATTGTACGTTATTTAATTTGTAGGATTGCTTTCCGTGAATTTACTTTAATTGTAATATATATATAGGACTTTACCTGTTTTGAGAAAAGGAAAAATCGCTGGTGAAATCAAGTGTGATTTACACTATTTCCCTATTAACAAACCAGACAAGGAAGACGATGGTACCATTATACCTGCAAAAGAATCCAGTAAGCTTTCTTTTTTTTTTTTGGCATATGAATAAGAAGTATATTAAAATGGCTCTTTTTATTTATTTATTTATTAGATAGCGGTATATTAAGATTTACCGTACATGAATGCAAAGACCTTTCCTCTCGATCCAAAGGAATAAGCCCCTTTGCAATAGTCAAGATGAATGGAATCGAAAAGCTTCGCACAAAGGCATTCAAACGCAGTATAAATCCTCGATGGGACAAAACGGTTGAATGTTTTATTTCAGACAAGAGTAAACTGTCATTGGAATTAATTATTTTGGATGCTGATCATAATTTGGGTTCGTGGACCTCAACATTGCTAGATGCTGGGCAGCAGGAGTGGTGGAATTTAAAGGGTAATTCTGGGAAGGTACATATATCAATGATGTGGAAACCTGTCACTATGACTGGATTCAATGAAGGATTTGGTCATGGTGTTTATCGTAAGTTCTTTTATGTAAATATATTTTTTCTTTTAAAATAACTGTCAAAAAAAAAGGCCCTCCTGTTGGTGTTTTACGTGTCAATTTCTTTAGTGCCTTCAACCTTAAAAATGTAGAGGCAATGACGGGAGGAAAATCTGATCCTTATGTACGCATCTTGTCCAGTGTTCAGAATCGTGGACAGACCGATCATATTGATGATGATCTTAATCCTGAGTGGAACCAGGTTCTTTATGTGCCTGTGCACTCGATCAGAGAGGATCTGATTTTTGAAGTGATGGATTACAACGAAAATACAAAAGATAAGAGTCTAGGCATGACAGAGTTTGTTTTGAAGGATATTATAAAAGAAGTGAAAGGGAATGGACAGACGATATATGAGGCACTGGAGCCGACGGACAGGTAAACATATACCTTTTTTTTTTTTAAAAAAAAAAAAAAAAGATAACTATATATATCAATCAATGATACTCATCAGCTATGTAGAACTGTCAATTTATTAAGTCTTGATCGTAAAAAAGATCGTGGAAGTCTACATTATCAAGCATCGTTCTTCCCTACACTTGCACTTGCAAAAGATAAACCAATGAAAGAACAAGAGGAGCTAAAAGAAGAAATATTAGAAGAAGACCAAGTAGACAGCAGTAGTAATACATCTTCAGAACCTGTTCTAATAGAAAATCCAAAATTCTGGCCTGAAAAAGACCTTCATAATCACGTTATTCATTATACCAGCCCTTATCAAGAACGCAAACAGATTGATCTTGCCAGTTACGAATCAGGTGTATTAGCAGTGAATATACAATCTGTGGAATTTATAGAGCCACATCGTGCGGTTGTTGTCGAACTTTTACTTGATTCGAATCATTCACAATATAAAACAATTCAACAGAAGGGAACCCATCTGAATATAAACGAGACTGGTACTGTGTTTGTAAAGGAAATGGACTTTTCCAAGCTTGTGGTAAACGTGCGATCAGCTCGTGATGGCGAAAACAACACAAAAAGTTTTGGAAGGTGTAGCTTTGAAGTCATAAAAATTGTCAAAAATATAATGAACCTTGATCATGACGGAGAGTATATAGAGAGCGCCACTCTAATAGACTGCCCTGGTGGTGGTAAGGTAAAACTCGGCTTTGCATTTATCCCAGTCGTGCAATTTAAATTGGACCCACGAGAAAGTCTCGAAAACCAAGGACACTTGACGGTGACAGTGGTAAAGGCGAATGACCTCATTGCCGCCGATAAGGGTGGTACCAGTGATGTTTTTATACGATTTTACCTCAACGACCAGCGGGTGTTCAAGACACAGACCTACAAAAAGACGCTCAACCCAGTCTTTAGCAAGGACGAAAAATTCACATTGCCTGTGTATGATCGTACGGTGTCTCGCTTAGTGGCCAAGATATTCGACTGGGATCAGATTGGAAAGGACACATTGCTTGGTGAATGCATCATACCCTTTACTGGAGACGATATAGAGACATTTCGAAACACTAACAAGGAGCTGGTGCTTCCCGATAACGGAGGACGTTTGTCTATGGCACTGCTTTGGCGACCAGAGCTCGTTGCACGTAAACGTACAAATACGTCATTGTTTTCGGCTACTACCCGTGTCCTTACACATGTACCTGGTAATGCCTTTGGCGCAGGAAAGGATGCTGGAGGTAAGGTTATTGGAGCCGGTACAAAAGTATTTGGAACGGGTGTATCTGCTATCGGAAGTGGTATTCGTGGTATAGGAAAAATGGGTAGGAGCAGCAGCAATAGTATAAGCAGCAATAGCAGCGGTATTATTTCCAAAAGCAGCAGTAATAACGATATCCCTCCTGTACCAGTAATCCCACTTTCCCTAGATTTATCATCCGACTTTAGTGAGATCTCAGGTGATATCGAAGAAGGATCCATGGTCAACATCACAATTATCGAAGCAAGACATCTCAAGGCAATGGATCGAGGAGGAACGAGCGATCCTTACTGTCGTGTGCGAATGGGAAACAAGGCTATATACAAGACGAAACATATCAAAAAGACACTCAATCCTGATTGGAGCGAGAGTTTCAACTGTAAAGTGACAAGTAGTAGCATCGATTTTAAAATCAAAGATCACAACAAATTGAATAATGATGTGGATATTGGTGAACACCATTTTCACCTTATCGAAAATGTGAGACATGGTCAGGCGTTTGATGGTTGGTTGCCATTGACTCCAGTAGGAGCCGGTGAGCTTCATGTCCGGGTGGCTCTTGTGGATAGTGATGTAGTGTCCATTGCATCTAAAAGTAGTAGAAGCAGTAGATTGTTTGGAAGAAGATGATCCTTCCTTTCTTAATATTTAAAATTTCTTCCCTTTCGTTCACACTATACATATACAACCCTGTTTTTGTGTTTATTATTATCATTAATGAATAATAATAAACTCTCCTCACCCCTTTATTTTATAATACTGCATAATATTAAGTTGACTTTTTATTTCTAAGTAATACACACATATATATCATAAAACACATTTTATTAAGTATATGAAATAATTTATCCCGCCTGATCTAACAAAAAGTGAGTAGCCTTTATCAAATCATGATCATTCTTCTCCAAAGCTTCAATCGCTTGTACCCTACTAAATCCCATATTACCCAATTCACTTATAAGTGGATCCAAATCATTATTTGAGGGAGGGGGAGGCAAAGGAGGAGGAGTTGGGATCTGTGATCGGTAGTTTGATGGAACGGGAGGGATGGGAGGTGTGGTTGTACGAGGTGAGGATGAACCGAGTACTTTAGGAGGTAGTGCTGGAACGAGAGGTGAGTGTTTGTGTTGGGGTGAATAGGAATTGTTTTGTCCATAGTTCCAGTATACTTGGATATTCATTTAGTTTCTCTCTCTCTCTCTCTCTCTCTCTCTCTCTCTATTTTTTTTTTTTTTTTTTTTTTAAAAAAAAGCTTACCTCCTTCATTTTGATAACCAACAGGTACAGGAGGATATTGTTGCTGGTGTTGGGGAAGAGATGGATAAACAGGTGCAGTAGAGGTTCGTTTTGGTGTGTGCTCCTCTGTACCTTTTGGACTTCCTAGTATTGATCGAAGAGCTGCCATATCATTTTCGGGTGTATCCCAAGGGTCATTTGGTGCAAGGCCTTGCTCGAACTTTAGATAATCAAATTGCTAATAAAGAGATATTAGTTTCATTATGATTAGACATACAATAAATAAATTATTACTTTATCTGCAAGCTGATTCGATACAAGTCTAGGTGAATCAGTCAATTCATCGCTATCCATTGTTGAAGAATGTGTGGGTTCTGGTTTCAAAATACGCGTATCTGTATCCAAAAAGCCAGGAGCGATCTTTCTAGCCGCCACCTTTTGCTGGTTAATTTTATCCTCTTTATATCTTTGTCTTAACTGCTCAACCCTCTCTTCTTGCTCGAGACTTTGCGTTCTCGAAATATCTACTTGTTTAAGTGCCTCTCTTTCTATTACAAATGGATAACTAGCCTGTTTTATTATTATTATTATTATTATTATTATTACCATTTTTTTTTTTTCTATTAATTCTTTAATGCTCTTTACATATTTATAAAACTTAAATGCTTACGAATTGTGTAATATCATTTGGTACCAACTTTAGTTCAGATGCAACAATAATCTATTAATACTATTAATTCAAACCAGTGCTTATAGTAGCTGCAAATGACAAATAGCCTACCTTCTTTGGTAATCTATAGAGTGGTGATACCATGACTGGTACACTTTGAAGAATGGCATACGTTGACCCTAAATGACCAAAATGTGTTGATGGAGTGAATTTTCATACTATTATTATTATTATTATTATTATTATTAATATGCTACCTTGATCTGTCATTCGTTTATGCTATAATGATATAAATACTATTAATAATGTAGAGGATATATACTGTCTTGTCTTATTTGTGTTGTATTTGTATTTATGTATAAAAGCAAAAGAACAAAAAAAAGATTCGTTCTTTATTTTAACTTCAGATTGAGACGAACTTGGACCAATTAAATTTATTTGTGGACGACGAGTCTTTATTTTTGTAGACACTTGAGGCGATATTTTACTTCAAGTTCTCTTTTCAAACATTTACCCCAATCACTCTCAGCATGTCTTATCCAACCTTAACAGCTAGAGGCTGTGATGTGGCTGCAGGCCTCAGAGATTATTTTTGACAACATATCAGTATTCTTTTTTGAGTCTCTCGCAAGTAAAGTTTGATTTCCGTCATAGGAAACACTTGAAAATACTTTCGTTACAGTGGATCTTTCTTTCAGACTTGCGCTCATTTAGTTCAGCAAACGAATGCGTATGCTATCGTCTTTTTCGTGAGTTGATTTTCTTATATATCCAATTATTTCGTGTCCATTTTCTTTTAGGTTTCTGATGCTTTCTTGGAATAACAGAGTCTAATAATACATTAACAAGCGTGTGCCAATTCGAACCTCCAGCAATGGTAAAAAAAATGCTACGTATGCTACGTTCTGAGGATTTTTTTTGACCTTCGCTATTGACAAACACTTGCACCAGCGGTGGGTTTCGACCTAACGGCCATGTTGTTCCACTGATACGGCTGGATGGTTGAACATACATGAGGAATCGAATGGTTGATACAGTAAAATCTAGAGTTTAGTAACACGGCATTTTGAAGCTTTTTCAATTTAGTAACCTTGTCACTCTTAAAAAGTTTCATACCAGCTTTAACGTTCAAAAATATCTTATGAAACTGGAAATAGATTCCTGATCTATATTTCTCTAAAAAAAAAATGAAATATGGTATTTTTTTTTCAGCTATGCGGGTTAGATCCCATCTTAAAATTCACTCATCCTTATTATTACTATTCATAATATTTCTATAACTTCTAGGTATTCCATTACAGCGGAGTCTAACCTTTAGTCGTTTATAAATCACTTTTCTTGTAAAAATGATACATTTAAGCCAATAATATACAAATCAAATGCTGTCAGTCTATTTGTTTAGTTCACGCTTGATTATATATACTTACAGTGCTTTAAGGTAGAGGGTATGATTTCCATGTGTAAAGAAATTGTTTCATTTTTAATATTTAATAAATAATAAAAGGTGAAGGAAATGAAAGAAAGTAACAGGAGAGGTAAGCTCTTGCATCGTAAAATAAAGAGTAAACATTTGCCTTTTTTAAGGAGACAATGAATCAGTGT
>MU622567.1:19148-29148 GCA_025399235.1 Backusella circina FSU 941
GCACTTATTAGATATTTCCTAGGCTTTGGTATGGGCATTTGAAATTTTCTAACAAAAAACAAAATGGGATCAAGTATTCAATCAAAGTTTTTATGAAATCAAAGGTAAATTTATAAAAAAAAAAAAAGAAAAAAAAACCACCAAATACTAATATATTATCTTAGAAATAGAAAATGATTCAAAGCAAAGTAAAGCAAAGCAAATCAAATCAAAGCAATGTTAACCAAAAAGTTGTTGAAACAAGCAAGCGAAGCACAATATGCATGTAAAAAGAAAAGAGTAGTAACTCATTGGGCACTGACTATATCTCAAGTACCTGACATCAATCAAGTTGCTTACCGTATCAAACATAACTCTCAAAAAGAAAAAGGTGGTGGCACTACTTTAGCAGCTTATTCATCTGAATCATGTACCAACCAAAAAAGAAAACGATTGATTCACTGATTATCTCTTTGCGCACCTGACTGATGAAACGAAATCCATACTTAAAGCTTCAACTTGGTTTCAAACGAGAGCATTGTTGCAATGAAAATAACACTTGATGGACATGATGAAAGTCAACAAGAAAAATCTTCTCTTATCTGCATGCCAAAGAATATTTGGTCCATCACATACTTTTCACTCGTGTAAAACCAAAAGTCTATATATCTACATTGCAAGAATCATGCAAGCATATGTTATCATAGCCAGTGGCTCAAGTTGGGATTGATCACGTTCAACGTACCAAACTTTATCCCTCATACACAAGAAAATATGAAAAAAGGAACAACAAACAAGCGAAGCAAAAAAAAAAAAAAAAACTAATTGGAACTTATACAACCTATCTACAATCAAAAAATACTAATTGAAAAATAGGCACTACATTAGTTTGAATCTCCATCTTGGAAAATGGTATACATTTGGGCAGGTATTCAAATTCTATTATACAATGTTTCATATATCCTCGTCTAGAAGGAAACTTATCCCAAAGTGATTTGTTTACCTTACGAGAAGTGGTTTCTACGTCACCGACAGTTACGAATAGTAACAATTTACAGTGTGAGATGGATGGCTCCAATTTTATCTATGCATCTGAATATGCACCTCCCCCATGCGAGTGGAGAAGTGGTCTTCACCTTACCGATAGTTACGAATAGTAACAACTTACAGTGTGAGATGGATGATGACCAAGAAACAATTTAGAAAACACAGTTTTTGAATTCAAGCCTAGGTAAGAAGTACAAATGAAAATAAATTCTACTCATGGTTGCTGATTATTATTTCTAGATGTATACTATTATTTCAGATGAAAACAATGGCCTGATTGTATGTACAAAATACTTTATTTTCAAACTACATGTTTCATGCGTATATATAACATCAAATAAATGCTTTCTGTATTATACAATAAACAGATCGTTTTTTAAATATATATTAATATATGTATATCTTTTTCAGTTTTTCTTTCAACTTGAACAGATAAACCTATATATAATTTCATAAATGTCCACACCACCTCTGTTTTTACGCTTATCTTTCGCTGATCATAATCGGCCTCTTTTAAGTAAAACATGCAACTCTTTTTCACACCTAATAAAAATAGATGTTTAAATTAAAGTCAATGCTGTTTATAAGGTATTCTTCACTACCAGGGAAGCTCTATTAATCGAGTGACCTTGAAGTATGTTTGGAAGTCTGGGATAACATAAATTATTATAATAATATACAAACAATGCATACGTACAATTGGTGTTTATATATATATGATTCATTTTCGTTACGTTAACGATCAGTATTTTGACTTTTTTCTAAGCAGGATTTTAGATAAAATACCAAGTATATTGAATGCATACTTCATTGGGGAGCATCTCATCCCATCAACTAAGGCTTACAGATTCCTCTCAAAGTTGTGTTCCTGACACCAGCTGATATTCAAAATATTACGTCAGCATGAGTCAATCCTTTGAAAATATTAATAAGGAATTATATTTTTTGTTTTTGTTTTTTTTATTAATAATAAAAAGTTTGTGTACAAATCTTAATCATGCTTGCAATTCAATGAATGAGGAAGAAACTGCTATAGCCAAGAATCTGATTTACACAATAGTGATTTGTGGAAAACCATTTAATCTAAGTTGGAGATCCCTAACGAGCGATGGGCCTGAGAACTATTTCACTCGGCAATTTCAAAAAAGCAGCTCACGAATAATTCACATCGATCGCAATCCAGACAACTTTGAAAAGGTGGCCAAACATCTTCGAGGATACTCTTTTGTTACTAAAGATGAAGATGAACACCATGCACTCATCAGCGATGCTCATTACTATGGACTAGACAAGCTTCTTAAAATATTAAACAGCTTTGTGTATTTAAATGTTGAAGGGACGACATCATCAACCAGCGCGATCAACTCCTTCATGCACTTGTTTCGTTTCCCAGTGCTCTTCTGTAACTCCTCTTACCAGTGTTTAGTATTAAACAAATGGAGTTAGTCCAGTGGTTAAGACGCTAGACTGGTTTCTGCTGGTTCTAAGCAGGCGTAGGTTTGAATCCTGACAACTAGACCATTTTGCCTATCTCTTAACGATCCACCTTCCCATAGTTTCCGAGCGCTGATACACCGAGCTTTACTGCCACCTGAAGCTTGATCTGTCTGTTGCCAGCGTGGTCTGGAAGATAGCTACTTAAGTCTCCCACCCCAGGATTAATGAAGCACCTTCCCTTAACTTTGTGTGCACCAAAAGGTCTTTATCCATTAGTATATTACTATGCTTTCCCTTCATAAACATTCATTTCCTCATTCTTGTAAGCTTTCTCGTTGTAACTAAATTAACCTAAATTATCCAGTCGCCCCTGGAAATATGCTATTAATGAGACAGCCAGAACCTCCTGGTGAGGATTGGTGACATAAAATAAATAAAAGATAAAGTTTGAACTAGTATTAAACAAATGAGCATATGCAGAGTACTTACCTCCATGATCATCATTATCTTCATAACAAGGGCCATGTTTACACCGATGTCTTCATAGTTGTCACCCCCCAGCTTCTTCAATACTTCAAAACGAACACAGTTCAGCTGATTACTTGTGAAGCACACCAATAAATCTCCACTATACTCTTCTGGTTTTAAGAGTAAGATGGAGGAGAGGCCGAGGACATGGTGGGGATGACTTTTAAGGATTAAACCTTGTGTATTACATTTATTGATGGCTATTTGTTGAAGCTCTTGGAAGCAGCGGGCGACATCAATTACTTTATCCTGGAAATCCTTTATTCGATAATGGTCCTCGGATTCGATGACTTTCACCTTGCTTCCTTTTAGTAACACCGGCTCAAACTCCTATGCATCACTCTGGCTTATGGTCTCGAAGAGTTCGCGCATCTCTTGTTCATTTTCATGTTCAGATGCCTTTCTCTTCTTACTGATGTGACCTGCCATGATATTAAAGTAGCTAAGATTACATATCTTTAATATGAGACCAGTATTACCCTAGCCAGTAATGCTGTTGGTGGTGGTGAAGTAAGATCCTTGGTTCACGACCATGAATTCGGTGGTGTTGTCCATCTAAAAGAAAAAGAGTCAAAAAGTAGTTTAAGAAAAAGTCAATTTGAATTGATATTTGTGGTCATAAAATACTTACTGCTCTAGCCATACCTTCTGGTTGATGTCAACCAGAAAAAGCAGAACACCTAAAAATCATATTTTTGAAAAAAGAAATAGATATTATTAATCAGAAAAACGTTTTAAACATTTCCAGAAGGTATGTGATTCTATTTACTTCATTAAAAGTGATAGATGATAGTTGATGGTTGATATATTGTACATAAAAGTAACTTTTTGAGCCAATAAAATGAAAGAAGTAAGCATAATTAAATTCAGTGCAGTTGAACACTAAAATCAGCTGTACTACATGTAGGCAACCCGGGTCCTAGTTCACATGAACTACCGGACAAAAACTGGAAAAAACTCGGCACCAAGATCTATCAAACTTTGAAATTACAGATTTTATGCGCCATATTCTATTTGAATGTGTGACATAATAGCATAAAACTTATCTAGACTACTCGTATCCTAAACATGGAATATGAAACAGGATTCTCTAGATCCAAGTAGAAACAGGAATGACTTTGTAAGCTAATACGTAGACGTATGCTAATATAGTAATCAACACACTCCAAGTAGAGATCATCAGGTTATACAATGTATTTGAGGCTAAGTATAATGTCTGTATATGTTTTCTTGAGAAGAAGCACTTGGCAAAACTCAGACTATTTCACTGTCGAATACCTTCCATCTCACACGCGCCAAATGGATGGGTGCACGCATGTATAAAAAGAAAAGGTTTCCTTTTCTCGATGTGATCAACTCTAAATATTTTGGCTCACTTCCATTTTTATTTTATTTTATTTATATTAAAAGAAATCCTCATTCCAGGATACATATCCCCCTTCGTGTTACAAAAAAACAAAATGAAAACGTTTTGCCACGTTCTTCATTGTTTTTTTTTGGGGGGAAACTCATTGTTACATTTTTAGTTGAAAAGAACGGATATCTCCGTATGATGTTCCAGATCATTGCACATTAATAATATACCTCTTTTATTTCTTCAAGATGTGTGTTTACGAAACGACATGAATGATCTCAAAATGTCAGTTTGACACGTGGCACTTTTATTTTTTTTTTGACAGACCAAGAAATATATATGCACCTGATATTAAATAAGGAGATCTTTTTTTTTTTTTTTTTTGTTCTATTTTAATTCTTTTGAATGTTTTTTTTATATATAATTCACTTTTTGCTGACAAATTATGAAAGGAATCTTTTGTTTTATTTGTAATAAAAGTTAATAGACTTTTCAATTTCGGAGATGATTTCAAAGAAATTGATTGGTAAAGATGAAATGGTTCTGTACACCTTTTTTTCATTTCAAATTGGGGGATTTGGAGAAAAATGCAAAAAAAAATAAGATCCCACAAGGGGAGGGGGGGGGGTATCATCCCGGAGTCCCTTTTAATAAGCAATTGTAAAACATGTTTCTAATGCATTTAATTATAATCTTCATGTTATCGAATCAAATTGTTTAAATTCGCATGCAAATCATATGAAAATTTCATATACAAATCGTATCTTTGTCCAAAACTTATCCGTTTGGGGAAGGTTTTATGATAAAATATATTCTACATTTGCCATTAAAAATGCTTTTTATATATCTATATATTTAAAGGCAGAAAACAGTAGTTCTGTCTCTTTTTTCTTTTGATCTTACCTATTAAAGTAGTAGATCACTTTGAATGTTATATTAGTCTTTTTTTTTTTTTGCTATTAGGATTATTATTGTTTTATTATCAAGTAAATAATGATGATTGATTATAAATAAAATAAAGAAATTATAATTGTTATAGAATGGAGGGCATAAGTGGAGAGGTTGTTCATGATAAAAAAGTGTGTGTGTGTATAGGTGTGATTTTTTTTTTTGTAATAGTTTTTAAATAAAATGTAATAAATATATATAAAGTCTAATAGTGCAAATTAAATAATAAATAAGAATAATTATGATAGGACCTTTGGTGTCAATGTCAGTTTCAAGGTACTTCCCCTTCTACCCGTAATAAGATCCTCCAATTCCTGAATCTTCTTTTGTTTCTCCACCTCCTCTGGTGACAGGATGGCCCTTCTCAAGTTGTACGTCTTTACCTTGTGATGTGGAGTGGATTTGCTCGTCTCCATCATCTTCTCGATGGAACTGGCTGCATTTGTCGGACCCACTTTACTACTGCGGCGTCTCTCACGTAATTTTCTTAGTGTCACCACGTTATTATTGTTATCATTAGGTTGTTTATAAATTGTAGTAGATGAGCAAGAGTGACGACGATTATTGAGGCGTACACACCCTGTAGGGACGGTTTCACTCATATCGTTGTGTGTTCGAATGTCGGTGGCAACAGTTTGACGAACCTGAGGGTTTCTCATGGGTGGAAGGTTCCTTCTCTGTTGAGTGAGGTGCTGTGATGGTGTGTCGTAGCGAGGGGTGGTGGGAGGCAGATCAAGAGGGTGTACCTCTTGATCTTTGTCCTGCTCTTCTTTAAAGTCAAAGTATTGACGACGAGGTGCAGGTGATACTGAATTAGGTGTTGTAATGTATTGAGCAGGAATAGGAGGAGGAGGGGATACAGGTTGATAGAGTTGAAAAGGTAATTCATTACTGTTTGTAGTAGAGTAAATGCTAGTAAAGGCGGTTCGAGTAGGCGATACCAATGAGTAAATGCTAGTGGAATGCTGAAGAATAGGTGAAGAGATATTTAAATGAGTAGCAGCTTTTCTATTAATGGAAGATGGATGTTGGTGATGTTGTGTGTCATGTCTAAAGATCTTTTTTAAATTAATTGATTTCTTTGCGTCTGTGCTTTCGAGCATCTTTATTTGTGCGTTGATATTGGAAAGGAGAGGAGAGGGTGAAAAAAAGCTATTTAAAGTTTTTTTGTTTTTGTTTTATTAAAAAAAAGATGTGAAAAGAAGAAAAGAAGGTTGAATTGATAAAAAAAAAAAACGAATTAAGTAATTTATATATGTTTTTTTTTTCAGGAACAATTATTTTACGAAAAATGCCTTGTGGTGCTTCCGACTTTACAAAAATGGAGAAAGTGCGTTTAAAAACGTGAAATGATACGATAAAGTAATGGTAACACAGCAGCTCTCTTAAACTTGACCAATAAAACAAGTTTTTAATAACAAAAAAAAACTTTTTTTACTTTTTGTCAAGATAATTCCATTGTACAAGTACAAGATGTGTGATATCTACGTCAGTTTTATTTCTATTATTTCTATGAAGGAAAGAAGAAAAAAATGGATTTACAATTATATTTATAAATAAAAGGAATACTTTTATTTACAATGTTAGTCATCATCAAATGAGCTTACATAATCCAAATATCTTGAAATGACAGATTCATGTTTATAATAAACTTGTCTATTTTTTTTTTGAAAAAAGCAAGATAATGTTGTGTAGCATAGCAGCTCCGAGTTTAATGAATCTGGTTGTCATGGTAACACCTTTTTTCATATTTCATCAGACCATTATTCATTTTGAATCTGACGTAATTTCATTCATTTTGCTTTCACTTTTGGGGTGTTAAAATGTAACATTTACTAGAGGGTCTTTTCTTTTGATCCCTCTTTTCCTTGTCACACATATTTTCGAAAGAAAAAGTGTCAAAAACATGGCAAAAAAAATCCCCCAAAGAAACCCCCCATCTCCGCAAATATCAAACAATGCATAAAATAACCAAGAAATATATATAAAGCAAACATGTCAAAAACAGAGAAATTTGATTTTATATAAAAATAACTGTAAATACACTCGAGCAGGCGACAACAAAAGTGTAGACCAATTAAAGACGACGACCACGACGACCACCCTTTCTGCGGGTAGAGTCAGTAGGGATGGGAGTAACATCCTCTGTTGAAGATTAAAAAAAAAGTATATTAGAAAAAAAAATCCCCTCTCATAATTCATTTACCAATACTTACCAATACGACCAATTCTCATACCGGCACGGGCAAGAGCACGGAGAGCAGCCTGTCCACCAGGACCAGGGGTCTTGGTACCGGTACCACCAGTAGCTCTAAGCTTAACGTGGAGAGCATTGATACCGAGTTCCTTGCACTTGGCAGCAACATCCTGAGCAGCCAACATGGCGGCATAAGGAGAAGACTCATCACGATCGGCCTTGACCTTCATACCACCAGTAACACGGGAGATGGTTTCACGGCCAGAGAGATCGGTGACGTGAACAAAGGTATCGTTGAAGGAGGCAAAGATGTGAGCAACACCGAAAACGAGTTCACCTTCACGGACTTGGGGACCGAGGGTCACCTTCTCAACAGGAGCTTTAGTAACCTTAGAAGCCTTCTTGGACTAAATTTTGATAACAAAAAAATAAAGCGATTAGTTTTTCTGTTTTCATCCATCCATCCATCCATCCGTTATTTCGTAATCATTTTATCCATCCATCCATCTATTCTCTTTATGTTGGTTTTTTTTTTTTGTTTTACTCACCATGATTGTTCAAAATGAAAGAGGAGGACTTGAACAGCTTGCAGCCTTGGTTCAAGAATATAACACTTTGATTTCGTGACTTATTTTTTTTGGTGTTCGGGCTGGAGCAGAAAAAAAAAGTGAAATCACAAGCCAATGGGAATCTCAAATAAAAAATGCATGAATATTCTTTTTATTATCAAAATAGTTTTGGAATACACACGATCAAGAAACTACCCTTTTCTTCTTATTTAAAGAAATGGTAATTTGTCTAAGATAATACAACACTCTTTATTTCTTCTTTTCCCTCATCTTACGCCCCAAACCCCAACGTGTCTTCTTCTCCTCTGTCACAACAGGCGGAGAAGGCGTTGCCTCTGGTGTCGGGAAAGCATCCTCTCTTTTAGGAGACGAAGATCCAGTAGAAGATGACTTTTGATCAGCATCATCCAAGCGAAAGGTACTGAGAGGGACAGAATGACTTGATACAGGAACAGGTCTATAGATGGGCTCATCCTTTTTAAGCCCATTGCTAATATTGATGGTTTCCATATTGAGATTGACTGCTTGGTAGAAGAGGACATAGCCTGATCCACTGCCAGGGAGATCACTAAAATATTTTTGAATGTCTTCTTCTTGTATTTGCTATATATTGGGGTTAGATTTCCTCTCTCTTTTGGTTGTTTGATCATGGGTAAAAACAAAGATAAAACTTACTGTTACTACGTCGTCATCAAATAACATCCATTGTCCGTTACTCTTAATAATAGCAACATAATGACCATGATGAGGTCCACTGTATAAAGAGGTTAAATACCATTCATTTACTAGTTCCCATTTTCTCTCTCTCTTTATTTTTTTTACCTTCCAATATGAACAACAATGGCCCACAACTCATACATTCTATCTGCATCCTCTGTATCATCACTCTATATACATATTCACATATACTTAATACCATTACGTTTCAATAAACCTCTCTCTTTATACTAACGGTATTAAATAATCGTAATTCAAATGGGAATACAACTCGATAAGTCAATTTGATATATTTCTGCAGTTGTTCTTGATATTTGAAACGTTTTAAATGTAATGCTAATATGTTAGGTAGCTTTTTAATTTTCATTCTAAAAAAAGGTTGTTATTATTGTGATTATAAATGCATTCTATTTTTGTACTACCTTCTTTCTGCTTCTTGTAAACCAGAACAAACATCACAAAAGTACTTGTTTTTATGACAAAGTGTCTCACTCGCCGAGAATTGACGCAGGCAAGACGTAATGGATGAATTCATCTCAACATCAATGGATAAATCCATAAAACATTCATCACGACTTGTTACCTACACACACTTCTTAGTTCCTTTTTCATTCTTTTGAATTACTATATCATTGAACTTACTGTTTCACAACTGAGGCATTTTGTCTCATTAGAAAAGACACCTTCAAACAATTGATGGACCCAGGTGGGTTTCAAGGTACTGCTTGTCTCTGTTTGATTACTATGTTTACTACTACTGCTACTACTATTACTGCTATCCTCATTGGTCTTTTGATATTTTTGCACATCGTCAGCAATGGTGTTGAGTATATAATTAAGGAATTCATGTGCATCCTGATGCATACTAGATCTAAATAATTCTAACTCAAAGATAAATAACCTTTTTCGCTTATATAATTATGAACAAACTCTATTATTACCATTTTCCTTCTTGACTTTGTTTATAAAATTCACAGGTGCAATCACACCCGTCTTTTTCTTATTAGTCGATATCTTCCAAAACAGGTCCTTTAACGATGCAAACAAGGTATCCTCCATGCCAGGTGCTGTGTTAATACTATTCTGATCCTTCTCAATATTTAGTGTTCCATTACGTGATACACTGTTATTCTTTGGTATAAAGGCACTACTCTCCTTTGGTGCTGTACCATTTGTTGTTATTGGCGTTGTTGTTATTGGCGTTGTTGTAGTAGTAGTAGTAGT
>MU622568.1:2573-20203 GCA_025399235.1 Backusella circina FSU 941
AAAAAAAAAAGAATTTTTTTGTCTGTGTAAAAAAAAAAAAAAAAAAAAAAAAAATGGAAGACACGGCTGCTTACTCAAACACGCGTTTAATCACGTACTAACCCACAAATAGTAACCAACGAAAATTTATCTTTACTTTATAAAAATCCGAATAATTTTATCTTTTAACAGCAGTAAACTTAAGAGAGGGAAAACCTCCACCAGAATGGCTCTTTCCCCTTATTCCAGCATGTTTGCATCCACCTTGTCATGATCGCCTGACTTGACTCTCTAGTTTTAGTCTCTCGTATTCTACAGGACTAAGTACATCATCTTATAGATGTTTCCTATATATATTACTCACTAAAATTTGAAAAAAAGAAAAAAACAATTTTATGGATTTTGAATGAAAGACCGAAATTTAGAGATTTTTGTTATGGGTAGTTCACATTTATAAGATTACGACGATGTTGAAGTCGTCGCATTTTGAAACGTAGGAAAAGGAAATTGTGTGCTGGTCCAGATAAAACATTTCGATTTTGTCTGTGTACATTCTATAAGTCAATCTATTTTTACTCGGAAACAAAAGAATATGGAGCTTTCTTAAGTGGTGGTTATGTTTTGAGGTATGTTTTTATTTCCAACAGAAATGAGACCTTACTTACTATGTTACCTTGATATTTTCCCACTAAACGTCATCTGTCCTAACTGACAAGATGTTCTCGTGCAAACTAGAACAAAGACGATTAGTAAAGGAAAAAACTATTTTGAACTTTATATGTAAAATAATTCCCCTCTTTCAATTATTTATAAATCTCAATTTCCTCAGTACACATAGGGAAAAAAAAAAAAAAAAAAAAAAAAAGAAAAAAAAATGGAAACTCACGTATGTTGAAAAGTCAGACAAAGACAAACTGTTCCATTTGAGATGGACGCAGAGGAGAGGGGTTATTTGCATGAAAAAGTTTTAGTAGTCCGGGGTGACGGTGGAAAACAAAGAGATTACGTATTCTACTAAAATACTACCTACTGCTAGAACCACTGTGTCCTCAACTAACTCATACACGAAGACTAAAAAGATCTCATTTTATGAGCCTACGTAAACCTTCCCTCCGTTGAGAAGAGTCTTGTGAAAAAAGACAACTTAACTCAGGAGACGACAAGTCAAAATAAAACCAGACGTTCACCACTAGACCAACCATTGTACCTCCTCCGCTACTTTAGCTGTAAAGTTTTTTTCATTGTTTTTTCTTTCTTTTTCCCCTCTTTGATTTTTTTAGTATGGCTCTTTAATTCGTGAAAAATTTTTTTGAAAACCTAAGGCTTGTCAAAAACAATAACATAAAAATAATCCATTCATAATTGTACTGTGTTTTTCTCGTTCCTTACTGCACACAAACATAACACAAATATCTCTCTCTTTCTCTTTCTCTCTCTCTCTCGTTACTAAATTATTTCATTCTATTACCTTTATTTCTTCAAGGGGAAGAAAACAATTATAAAGGTGAAACTTGTCAAATTAACTATTCGGTAAAACTTTGTAAGTAGTAGTGTTTCCTCCACCCACTATCAAACATTTTTAGACTAGGTCATTGAGTTTTTTTTTTTTTTAAGTGCACTTCGCTGGTGAAAACACGAAAATTTTTATCTTTTTTTTTTGTGGATGAACAAATAGACCTAAATCACAACTTATTTACAGTCTCGAGTTCAGACGAACTTAAAGGAACACATTTTATTTCTCCTATACAAATGTTACGTGACAGGATTTCGCCACTAGACGTGTTCATGTTGACTACCAAAAAGGATATTCTTGTCACATCTAGAAAAAATATAATTATGTCAATATGAATATTCCCTTATACTCATATATAATGGTATAACGAGAACGAAAAATGATAAATTTCTCTTATTCGTTTTTTTTTCTTGCTATTTTTCCTCTCTTAAAGTTCAATGGCATTTTAGCTATAGGCATGTGAAGTAGCGACATCTCACTTCTGTGCTACCTGTTCAAAAGTCAAACACGAAATAATTCGGCAAAAAGTATTCTGATCCTACATCTTACGATTAGGCTAGAACGAAATACGTATTTATCTCATTATAATGTCATATTCGTAGAAGAAATACGCAGAGATGAACAAATCCAAGAGAAGAAAGATGTATAACCCAGTCATCTAGATTATTTGCAAGGAGTTCTGAGAAAAAGTTTCTGTAACTCTTCTTCTTTTATTCTTATCTTTCTCTCTACGTACTACTACTTTAATTTTTTTTTATGTCTCATATGAGTTAATGACTACTGTAAGTTCATGTATTCATAGCACCCTTCTTTTTTTTTTTTTTTTCAATTTGTCTCGGTTAAAGCGATAAATCACAATAAGTAAATATGTTTACGATGAACCTTGTACATAGAACAATAAGGTCTGAGACTATGTAATCAGTAGGTACAAATAAAAAGAGAGGAAAAAAAAAATGTATACCATAAATTTCAACATAAAAAAAATTGGTCAAAAAAGGAAAGAGGAATTCATAACTTCCTTAATACTTCTTTATTATTTTACTCAATGTCTTTTACAGTTTACAAGATGAAATGTGAAACTACAAAAACTACTCCTGTTTTTATCTTAAAAAAAAAAAAAAAAAAAAAAACGTCATTACATACAGCAAAAAATGAGTAACAGTCTGTATCCACAAAAATTGTTTCAGAATACCTTGCACCCGAGATACTTCGAGGAAATGGCCACGATAATGCTGTCGATTGGTGGACGCTTGGTATTCTCGTCTTTGAGATGCTTATTGGCTATACGCCCTTCAAAGGTGCAACAAGAGATGATACATTCGAGAATATACTCCACCAGAAGGTGCAGTTCCCTGACTTTTCAAGTAACCCGTACTATAATAAGAGTTCCGGATTATCCGGTAACGGCAAATCCTTCATCAAGAAACTATTAAATAAAAATGAAAAGAAACGACTAGGAGCGCACGCAGGTGCGAGTCAAGTGAAATCGCATCCATTTTTTAGAAGCATTAATTTTGCGCTATTACGTCATACAAAACCACCCATTATTCCAGTAAAGACGCATCCCATACGTGCTGTTCATTTTAATCATGTAAAGGAGAGTACAAGCTTCGATCTTGCACAAGATAGTAATATACCACCTACACCACCTCTGTCTGATGATGAGGAAGATGGATATGACCCATTTCAATATTTCAATTCAGGTAAATGGCACTCATTCGCTATTTTTTGGGTTTTAACATGCTTTTTTGTTTTTTTTTTTGTCATAATGATTTATCAGTAACAATACATAGATAAAAAAAAGATCCTAACTTCAATAGAATATATATATCATATATACACGTAATGATGTCATGAACAGTCTTGCTATTTTAAAAAGACATTTTAATAATAATACATTTCAAATAAATAATCTTGAAAACAGCCTTTCTTTATTATTTTCTTCTTATTTTTATTTTTTTTTTTATATTTAACAGTTATATATAGCAATGTCTTCTGAAGTAGAAAAAAAGTCTACTAAAACAAATGCAAACCTTGTGAAGCCTCCAAAGGGACATTTTTCTATGGTCCGGTAAGTATATTTTAAAAACCAGTTAAAAAATACATATGCATTTTGCAGAAACAATAACTTTTTCTTTAAAAGTAACTTTTATTTGGCTGATGCGATTACGCTAATGAATGGTATATGCGGTGTTCAGTCTGTGCTGAGTTCAATGCGATATTTGCTTTCGGATGATATGAAGGATCTCTATTCAGCAATGATGTTCATACCACTAGGCATGTTGTTTGATTTTATGGATGGTAGAGTGGCACGTTGGAGAAATAACGCATCACTTCTTGGGCAAGAACTGGATAGTTTAGCAGATTTGGTAAGAGAGAGTAAAATCAAGCATTAGGTAAATAAAGGTGTTAACAATAGACTTCATGGATATATATATACAGATTTCTTTTGGTTTGGCACCAGCGGCCTTGGCATTTGCAGGTTTGTTTCGCATCAGTGGGGGAGCTTTCTGATTCATTTATTTTTATAAGATCTTCACTCATTCAAAATATATATTTCTTGTAAATATAGTTGGTATGCGTACTTGGTTGGATACGATTGTTTTAACCTACTTTGTTTCGTGCGGCATTGCCCGCTTGGCACGCTTTAACGCTACTGTGGCATATCAAGAGAAAGATGAAGCTGGTAAAGTCCATTACTTTGAAGGTACCCCCATTCCCACTTCGTTATCCTTGGTTGGCATACTCGCTTATCTTGTCTATAATGGATTGTACATGGATAAGTTGCCTGCTCAGACGATTCAACTTGCAGGAAAATGGGAGTTACATCCCCTTGTCCTCATCTATTTTATAAGTGGCACTCTCATGATTTCAAGGACTCTCCGTATCCCAAAGCCCTAGTAGTAGCCTTATTCTTAATATCATATGTATATGGAGGGAGGAAAATATGTCATCATCATTTGTATTAATTGTGCATGCGCTCTTTATTATTATTTGTAGCAACGTGAAGTTTACAAAACTTGATTAAAATAAAACGCAGAATAGTAATAAAAAAGAGGTTTTTTTTTCCATTTCATAAAATCAATGTACTTGACAAGTTTATATATATATAAACGTAAATGAATCATTGAACACTCGAAAACCATATATTATTTTTAAAACAAAATTTTATTTAATATATATATATATATGTATTCGTAAATTATTATTATTATTATTAATGTTGATAAGTAATGAAATTAATGGGGGGGGTTTTTTTTTTTTAAAAAAAAAAAGCTTTTAACAAACCAAGTTGTATGATTTTATCCCACATGTGTAGCATTATTTGGATCGATATGAGTGGGTGGGTCCCTATAATTAAGCTCATCTTCACCTCTGTAAGGAACGGTAGATGGATCGTGCTGTTCGCTGAGGTTAGCATCGTAGGTCTGATGAGATTTCTCAGCATGGCTTTCAGAAGGTAGTTTTTGGCTGGTGGATTCCGTCATGACTTCGCTAGAGAGTGTAGGGTCAGCATATTCATCTGTTACCAATGCGCTCTTGTTTTGAATATTGCTAGAGATATTCTCGACAGCAGGCTCGTTGATGTCTGAAGATTTCAATCCACCCAGATTATTTTCTGCAGCAGCAGCTAGACCATCATCATGAGTTTCTGCGTTCAATGCCACAGACTTATTCTGGATGTCAGACGTAGTTTGAATCTCAGAGGTGGTTTGAGCGTTAGCAGCGTCTTGAATACTAGTGTTATTTTGATTGGTGGCGGTGGTGTTTTGGATGTCAGAGTCTAATTCATTATGACCTGTAGTGATTGGGTTTTGGATTGCATTTGCACCACTAGAAACCCCGTGTTCAGATTTATCCTGCAAGGGTGTTGGACCTTCTGTAGTAGTTTGTTTCTGATTCATTTCCTCTGGGGTCGAATACAGATCCACATTTCCATCTGGATAAGAAGAATGAGAAACATCCTGAGGAGTAGAAGTCATTTCACTAGGATGCTGTCCATAAGATGAGCTTTGACCTTCCTGATGATATGCACCAGTAGTGGTAGCGTCCATATTCTCTTTTGATCCCTCGATTTGAAGTGTGGTAGGCGCGATGCCAGTAGCATCATCAGTCTGTGCGTTCAAACCAGAAGTATTTTGAGCCTGAGAAGAACTCTCCTGATGATCACTGCTTGTTTCACGCTCGATGAGAGGTAAAGTACTAGCAGGAAGAGGTGGTAAATTTCTGTTCTGCTGGACTGAACTGAATGTAGGACGAGTTGTATCAATCAATTGTGTCACTTGGTACTGAGTAGAAGAAGCAGAGAGTACGCTAAACCAATCTTTAGCTTCTTCGGGACTACGGGCAATGAATTGGCAGCTCTTTTCCGGCTTGACGACAGCCATTTTACCGCTCTTGTTTGTACGAACTATGAATGCATTTGGATCATTTTCATCCATAGTCACAGTAGTGTTTGGCATAAAAACAGAGAAGCTTGGCTCCAATGGGTTAGACTGGAAATATTGTGGTGTCTTGTAGCCATGTAAATATCCAGCTAAACATACAGAGTTAAAAATTAAGGCCTTTTTTTTTTAAAAAAAAAAAAAAAAGCTATGCATGAACTTACTTGGGGTGAGAATGAAAACACCCTCAGAATGACTTTTGGTAATACCTGTCTTAGCCTGTAGTTGACCAATCTTGGAAGCACGAACATATCGATGGTTTTGGTTAGGATATTCCACCGAGCTTTCTGTTTTGTATGCAGAGTTCTCCATAACCAAATTACTGGAATGACGTTGAATAAAGTCATTCCATTCAGTAGTAGGCTGTATATTATCAAATGTAGACTGAATCATACCAATTGTATCAATATATTCCATTTTATTGTTTAAGCGGAACTCTTGTAGATTTTTCATGATAAAACGCAAGCTTTCAATCACTTTAAGTTCAAATATGCCTGCTTCTTGTTGCAACTGGAGAGCGTGGTCATGCAGCCTATTTTCATGGTCACACAATTCACGGACACTGTGAATGACACCTATTTAGAAACGTTATTAACTAAAATGCAACAATGTGAAAAAAAAAAAAAAATGCATTCGAAAACTTACTCAAATTCGCAAGGAATGGATCTATGGTTTGATGAGCCATATGAGGCGCTCTGTCAACAGCTTGAATGGACTTATCCAGGCGGGCGATATTACGATCTACCTTGAGGCGACTGTTGAAAATCTCTGTGCTCTTAAGCTGCTTATCACCTTGAACAGAAATCAACATTTTCTTGATGTCCTCTTTTACACCACGAAGAGCAGGAATGAGTGCATCTCTTACATAATTAGCAAAGCTATGATGAAGGATACCGTGCTCATTGGAGTAGTCACGGATAGCTGCCCATACATCTTGAATACCACCAGACTGAAGAAATTGACCTTGTGACTCCTTGAATGGTACATTAACAGTTTTTCCTGCACCTATCCACGATTTAGAAGCGTTTTCTTCTGCTTCAGCAATCTTCTTGAATACACCGACCTAAAAATAGAAATCCAGATTAAAAATAAGTAAAATGTGTACCCCAAAAAATATAATTATAATTTTTATAAATATGTATATAAATCATACCAAATTTTTAATGGCTAGTCTCCAGCAATCAAGACGACCACTGAGTAAGGTGACAGGATCGATACCGCTATCCATTCGATAGACTTGCTTCTGAGATTTAGGTTCTCGTGTATAAATAACGGAAGCCATCTTATTAGGTTGTGCACTAAACATAGGAGGAGGCTCGATATCAGGTCCAAGCGTAGATTTACGCTCCGTTACAGGTAATCCTTGTCTTGAACTTGCTCTACGTTGTACAACCCTTTGTGAACCGGGATCAGCCTGAGGCATAACTTGACCACTGTTACCGTCCTTCCATTCAACAGCTGGTAAGGACTTGACACCTGGCATCACGGGCCGTTCCTCCACCTTAACATTGGGCAAACTCATGCCTTTAGGCAAATGTGGCAATGCTGTATGTGTTTGATTTGACATAAGCAAATAAATTTAGTAAAAAACAAAAATATAACGAAAAAACAAACAAATAAAAACTAAACTAAAGTAAATAAAACAAAATAAAATAAAATAAAAAGACAAACAAATAGCAGCGGCTAAATTAAGATTCACATAAAATAAATGCGAATATTTGAAACATGGAATATACAATTGGATAAGTTCTATTAAGCATTAACTTATGATGAAGCACAAATAGAACGGAAATTTTTTATGACTGAAACCCATTGACCACACAAATTGTTTTGGAATTAAACAAGACTTACTCAACTCTTTATTTAGATTTTATCGAGCAACAAATATATATATACGAACAACATATTGAAATCATATATAAACCATGATAAAATAACTTTTACCAACAACAAAATATATATTTCATTTTATATTACATCAAGTACTAAAAAAATAAAAAATGACTATTGGCTTTGACGAAGAACTCCCTAATGACGTTTACGAATTCAACACCATTCGCAAATCTATGAATTGGGAAAAGTCTGGCATTGCTTCCTTATTGAAGCCTGCTCCTGTTACTCAGAATTTGCCTTCCTTTGATAGTACTGGAAAGCCCTGCTTCAAGCCTTATGTTGGTTCTGGAAAACTCCAAGATAAGTACGCATTAATTACAGGTACGATATAGTCATCAAAATTACAAAAAAAAAAAATACAGGTGCTAAATATTTAACTTTAATAATAGGTGCTGATAGCGGTATTGGAAGATCAATTGCTACTCTTTATGCTTTAGAAGGTGCTGCTGGCATTACCATTGTCTATCGTGATGAAGAGGAAGATGCTGATGCTCAATACACCAAAAGAACAATTGAGTCGCAAAGTAACTGTACCATCAATTTGATTGCTCGTGATATTGGCTATGAGAATAACTGTCAGGAGATTTTAAATTCTCACTTGGAAAAGTTTGGTCGTATTGATATTCTTGTCAATAACGCCGCTGAGCAGCACAAGGTTACACGAGTCGAAGATCTTGATTGCCAAACAGTTGAACGAACCTTCCGTACCAATGGTTAGTACACATAAATGAAAAAGTGTGTAAATGCATGCAAAACTAAATATTAATATATATGTTTTTTTTTTTTTTGATCACCCATTTTCTATATAGTTTTTGGTCCCATCTTTATGAGCAAGTTGGTATGCAACCATCTTGTACAAGGTGGTGTCATCATTAACACTGCCTCTATTGCCGCGTATCGTGGTATGGATGTACTTGTTGATTACTCTGCTACCAAAGGTGCTGTTGTCTCTTTCACCCGTGCTCTCTCTCAACAGTTGGCTGGAAGACGTATACGCGTAAATGCAGTGGCTCCTGGACCTGTTTGGACACCTCTTATCCCCAACACGTTCAGTCAGGAAGAAATTCAGAATTTTGGTTCCTTTCCTCCTTTCAAACGACCTGCTCAACCTGCTGAAATCGCTGCCTCTTTTGTCTTCCTTGCCTCTGATGATTCCTCCTTTATGACAGGTCAAGTTGTACACCCTAATGGTGGTACTGTTGTGAACACTTGAGTAATTGAATCTATATATTTTATATTGGATTTCTTTTATACGTTTTATATCTTCTTTGCTTTTCATATTTTATCGAGCCTTTTTTTTTTAAGAAAAAACATCGTAGCATTTTTACCCTTTTGTTGCTACTTATTTTTAATAAAAATATAATAAACAACATTCAAAACAAACACTTAGGGGGGAAGCCTTTTTTAATCCCTTTTTTAGCTACAAGTCTCCTTATTTTCTCACAATTGCTAACCCCCTGAAAAAAAATGAAGTGCGGGCTTCAAGGTCGACTAAACTAGATTATGGCTCCCCCCCTTTTTTTTATTTTAAATACAGGAGCAGTAAGATTGAAAGTTCATTTGAGCTTCTCTCTCTTTTTTTTTTTTTTTTCTTTTTACTTCCTTTAAATATTTGTTATCATTATGACAACTCACGATGTTCATAGAGCAATGGAAGGAAATCTATTTGGAACATTTCAAAGACAGCCACAAACATTTAGCTCTTCATCGCTGAGATCACTAACAGCCTCAGATTTATTGAGTTTACCTGGCCAACATCGTCACATTTCACCCATTCAACCCAGGTCTTGCAGAACGAGACCTTCATCAGAGATATTACAAGCTCCACCAGTTCGTAATTCAAGCTCGCTCGAGGGTACGTTAGCTAAACAAACAAATAATAACAATAATTAAAAAAATAAAAAAATAAAATAAATTAAAAATGCACAAACACAAAACTTTTTTTTTTTTATTGATTATACAATTGTTATAGCCGAAGCGATTGATCAGTGGTTCGAAAACATTCAGCGTTATGAACATATGCTCGAGGAGGTTGCAGCTGCCAGTTTAGATCAGGGCTTTAAAGACGAACTGCATCATATCAATCAATGGTTTCGATGTAGATCTGACGCTGAAAGAACTGCTGCTCTTTATACAGTCGTTCAGAATGCGTCTCAGATTCAAATTCGATTCTTGATTACCGTTTTACAACAGCTTTCAAATCAAGATCCTTATAGCACATCAACACCTGCTGGTCAGGAAAATGGTTAGTTTGAAATTTTTAAAATTTATATAAAGCGATTAATTTGAGAAATAAAATAAAAATCATATTTTTTAGAAGGTCACCCTGTCTTTTCAAGTCATTCTGTCATCTCAACAGAATCAGAATATGAATTAAGAAAAAGGCAAATGTACCCTCCTCGAAGGCGTGCACCTTTGTGTAACAAATTTGCTACTGCTATGAGTGAACCAGACGATCTTCGAAGACGTAATCCCGATTTATTTGGATCTCAACCACTAGGACTTAGCCATCCTGGACCACTCTACGAAAAGGCACTAGCTGCCAGAGCACAACTCCAGGCAGCTTCGTCTAATGCAACCAATACTACCACCGCTACCACCATCTCTTCTTCTTCTTCCTCGTCAGGTTCCTCTTGCGGTTTTCCAGCATCTCCTCGTTTAAAATCCTCCTGCTCCTCTACTACGGATTTATCCTCAAAATCACTATTTGGTGTCTCGGACTGGCCTTTTCCACTTGCACCAGGAAGAGAGAAATCCCTGAAGGAGGACTGGTCATTCGGATCACTAACAAAAAAGACTAAAAAGGAGGAGCTGCCTTGGGCTATTGAAGAAGAACAAGAGTTTACTGCCAAGTTTCCAAATGCGAATAACAATAATATTAATAATATTAATTCTAATACCAACAACAGTGGTATAAAATTGCCATCTTCAATAAACTCAAGCTTATCGGCTCTGGAAAAAGCCCAAGCAAGACTCCGGGGAGAAACCACACTATTTAATAATAATATCAACAAGGACAACAATAATGACAATTTTGATAATAATAATAATAATAAGCCAACTCCCTCTACGTCACTTCAACAGCCTCCCACCATCACCGGGCAATCACAATTTGGGCAATTTCTTACTCCCGGAGATGGAAATATGACAGATGAGGAGCAAAGTGATGCTTCTAATTTAAGTGCCAAAGAAAAGCCTCTTACAGGGATTGCCCGAAGACGTAAAAAGTCATCTGCTGCACGTGCTTTAAAAGATAAAATAGCAGCAGAAACTGTAGATTTTGAACAAATGAATGGTAAAAAAAAAACTATTTTAGAACATTAAAAATATATATTTATCTAAAAATAACCAAAATTTTCCTTTTTGCTCTTAAAAAAATACAGACGTACAAGGGTGGCTTAAAACACTTCGATTGCACAAATATGGACATGCATTTGTTGGCTTGGACTGGAAACAAGTCGTTCGTATGAGCGACCAAGACATGCTTGAAGCGGGAGTAAACACACAAGGAGCAAGAACAAAACTACTTAAAGTGTTTGAAAATGTTGTTAAGCATTGTATTGATAATGTAAGTATACTTCTTTTTGATCTAGAAAGTCGATGCTTATAATCGCTAACTGCTCTATCTTTGTAGGACATTGAATACTAAATTTATTATTATTATCTACTTTCCTAAAAAGGATAACTTTGGGCTTGAGAAACTTTAAATAATAATAAATAAAAAAAATATAAATGATTGTTTAAAAAAAAAACCCCTTTTTTCTTTTTATTATTATTATATTTATTATTTATTATCATAATGCTGGTGAAAGGTCTCTCTATGATGCTTGTTGCGGCAGCAACAGTGCTTGCCTGTGAAATGGACTGTCGAAAGGGTCTAGCAGGTGACTTTGCAGGCGTATATACACCCGTTATTGAAAATAGTGTGAATGGCTTGGAGTCATCATTAGAATCATCCATAAAAGCAATTGCTGTTCCAACTATACTTTCAAATGAAGTTTCTAGAGAAGAGATGTACACAAATATAGAAGCAGCTATTAAGAAGAGCTTGAAACAATTTGTTAGCTATGCAACAGATTCAAAGTTATCAGACGGTATTTATCGTGTTATGTTTGCAGAGGAACTTCCATACAAGGGCGACTGTAATAACCCTGCTAGATTAACAAGAAAGATGCCTCCTCAAGGTGAATCATGGACTTTAGAAGAATGTAAGTATTATTATTTTTTCATTCATGTAACAGGTTGTTGACATTCTTGTTTTCTTTTTCATAAAGGCTCCAAGATGGACTATCGTTGCGGAAACCCTCCCTCTATCTGTTACTTTTTAGATGATGTCAAATCCCGCATTGTAGGTCGTATTCGTCGCCAGCTTACGGAATATGCCGTATCTGATAACGGTGAACTAGTAGTAAACTTGATTAGAAATACAAAGAGCGCCATCTATACCTCTTTAGCTGAAAACAGTGCTAGTGCCCTCTCGGAAAAGCCCGAAGTCCAAAGCTATGTTGATAAGATTGTCAGTTCAGCTGTCCGAACCTTAGATATCTGGATTAATAACGATGTACATAAATTATGTGATACACCCGACCAAGATTACATTTGCAATAGTTGGGATGATGAAATTAAACTTAGTATTTTGAAGTGGCCCTAGATTATACATTATATATTGCATATTACATAAAATAAAATAATAAAAGCTGTATATTTATTTCATTTATTGTTTTATGGTCATTTGCCTTTTTTTGTAAAAGGTCCAGCACCTTTCCATTTCAGCAACATCTTGTATTTGTTTTTTGTACCTTTACAAGTATAAAGTCGAGTATAGATAATCTTCTATAAGGTGAATGGATCAAACATGTATAATGAATGGTTTAATCAAACCTCCTTTTTGCTATAATAATATATATATTACAAATTCCACATCTTGCTAAAAACCAAAAAGAGTCTTTGAATTGATCTAAAATCAGATTATTTAACCAGATTAATTAAACAGGGGATATATTGTTACCAATTTTACATCCTCAATTCATTCAATCACCCAAATATACGCTCTATGTATGATAATTGGTGTCAAATAACTTAAAAAATGAATATATATCACTGCTAAACAAAAGAAGAGAGTTTATCTTGAGCTAATAATATTAATATACTTAATATATAGAATATATAACAGAGCTTTATTGAAACAATCATTTACAAGACCAGTAAAGACGAAAATAAAGGCTGGAGGGGTATGAAAAAAAAAATGCAGCAATATGAAAAAGAAATAATAATTTACTTGCGCAAGAAAGCAGATTTGTCTCTGGATCCTGCTAAGGCTCGATAGGTCTCTGAAGCATTGGAAGTACGTCTTGTACGATTTGATGGAAAGCGTAAGTGTGCATCATCAGTAGGACGACTTGTAGGCTAAAGTTTAGTGGGTTTTTTTTTTTTGAAATTAGTTTGTGTTATACTTTCTTTCATTTTTACCACTTACCTTTGTATCGCGACCAAGGTCAACATAATCACCACTAGAGTCATCCGAGAACTCTTCACCGGCAGCCTTTTTTAACTTTGTAATTTGGTGGATTAATGGTTCAAGTTCTTTAGCCAAATTATTTAAACTATCTTGCTTTTGTTTTTGAATCTCCTGACAAAGACGATCATGCTCAAAGCGTGCAGCACGTATATCCGATTGTAGCTGAGTGAATTCATCTCTCATGGTCTTCAATTCTGACTCTAACGATTTCTTTTCATTCTGAAGAGCACCCATATCAGATGAACTGGATTTAGACTCTACCTGTTCCAAGGACTGAATGACTAATCTTTCTAGCATCTCATACATGACACCTGTTATCTCGGTCAAATCAGTCTTTATCTTTTCCATGGACTTATCAAAGAAACCACGTGCATTTGCTTCATATTGTTGCATACGCTTTTCAATGAAGGATCTCTCTTGTTTATTTTGTTTTTGGATATTATAAATTTCTTCAAGTTGATTTTTGGACACACCTTTGATTGAGCGACGTATAATTTCTTCTATATTTGTAGGATCGTCACCATAGCGATGTAGTATAAATAAGGCCCGTTTCATAAAGGTTTCGGTGTTCTTGACGAACTGGTAAAATTGTCCGAGTTTATCATTTTCATCGACAGGAGGCATGTTTTTCATGGGCTGAAATTCTTCGGCCTTACTGGGTAGTGTGCTAATCTGGGACAATTTTTGTTCGGTACTACTAAGCCTTTCAACTATCTCTTCCAGCTGACCAGAAAGACCAGGAAGATCTGTTATTGCACTCTGCTCGATACTCTTGGTAATCATTTGAAGATATTTTTCAATGATTTTAGCTTGCTTTTCTTGATCTTGTTGGCTCTGGATAATATCACGCATTGCGCTTTCGATAAGTTGGTTGATTTCATCTTGTACTTTATGAAAATCTCCATTGGGAGGTGAGGGAAGAGGACGGTAACGGCCAACAGATTCTAGTTGTTCCTGGATATCTCTAAATTGTTCCACAAGGCTACCCAATTGTTTATCTTGGTTTGAGATGGCATTGAAAAGCTCATTCGGTCGGAGCTTTTCCTCAATTTCGTTTACAAGGTTTCCGGTTGAGGCAGGAGAATGATAGGATTGTGTCAGTTGCATGTTTTCAATCATTTGTATGACAATATCAAACTTTTCACAAAGAGAGGGTTCTTTTTTAGGGCTATTGTCCTCTTGTGATGTAATACCAACAAGTTCTTCCCGGAGATGATCGAATTCGTTACGCAAAACCTCCATATTTTGGCGCTGACTGTTTTCGTCTGCATGTTTATTATCTGTTTCGGATGTGAGAAACTTGACAATATCACCTTGAATAGTGGACCATTCGAGCTTTGCTTCTTCAAGTGATTGGCAGAGAGTAGTCACAGTAGACTTAATATCTTGAATTGGCATATCAGATTCCTTGAATTTATCTTGAAGTAAGCGAAGGCTGTATTTTACATCTGACATGGATTCTCTTATATGGTCAGTGTCAACAGAATTGGTACGGTTTCGATAAGAACTTGATGCGTTCTTTAAATCCATTTGTTTCTGGTTATGCTCGAGATCATCTACACGAAGGCGCCATTGACGCACTTCAAGCTCTAGCTCTTCAATTCTGGCCTCCTTCTCCTCCAAAATGGTGACATCAACTCTAGTTTTGTCAACCTGTGAGCATTTGGTTCGCCAGTGATTTGCTTCTTTTTCAATGAGTTCACACTTGGTTTCCATCTTTTGTTTCAACCTTGTCATTTCAAGGTTCAGCTCAGACTCACGCTGCTGGATCTCTTGTTGAAATTGTCTCTCCTTTTTCGCGGCGGCATCTGTGAGCATTTCGATTTGTTCTTTAAGCTGCGTATTTTCTAGATTAAGGTCTTCTGCTACCAATTGCAAGTCGCGATTCATCATTTCTGAGGATTGGATGCGAGATTGAAGTTGGTTTTGAGTAGCAATAGAGAATTTTCCCATGATAGAAGATAAAGATTCAACCCAATCCTTGCGTGAAAGCATATCGTCTGTAGCTAGAATGACATCGTCCCTATTGACGCGCATACAAATCTCCCATTTAAGTCCCTGCTTATAGTCTTGTGCTTTTGGGGATACTTCCAGTACTTCGCTCATATCATAAGTTTGAAGATGATGAGACAGCTAATAAAACAAGACGGCATCAGCATCAATGTAAGCACTTGGTAAAATATAATGCAACCTACCTTTTCATCTTTGTATAAATAAAGACCACCGGCTTTAACAGCATTACCATGCTTTGCTACAGCATAAACCTGTTTCCATTGAAGGGTACCCTTTTTATACAACCATCCTTCTCGTACAATCTACACAATTGGTATGAGCATAAAGAAAGCTGAGCTTTGTTTCTTCTTCTTCTTCTTCTTCTTCTTTTGTTTTCGCTTTTGTTTATTCTATCTCTTCTTTTCCTACCTTAAATTCTTGTGGGGGATAGAAACTTTGCGGTTGGACGGATATGACAGAACCACCGGAACCTCGATTAATGCTAGGTGACCTTGCTCTTGTATCCTGAACTACAATACACTCTTCCTCAATGTCATCATCCTCTTCATCATCATCATACTCTATCATTTGGCCTTCATTCAATTTAGCCCCTCTTAGCGACTTCAAAATGGGATCAGGTGTGCGTCTATCCCTAAAAGAAGAACCAGAGCTACTGTGTGAATTGGAGCGAGAAACATCATTTTCATGTTGATGCTGTTGTTGCTGCATGAGCCATTGTTGCTGTAAAGAAGCTACATTTTTTCCTGTTGTAGAAATCGGTCTGCGATCTGGAGAGGGACTTACTGAGCGTTTTATATCATTACCATTAGCCCCATTACGCCTCCAGTCGCTATTAAGTGTTCTCCTGTTAGAAACCTCCTTTTTATACATATTTCTTCTCTTGTTCAAATAAAATAAAAATATATAAAATAGAATAAAGAATACTTTTTAAATGTTTTTTTTTGTTTTCATTATTTATAATAAAAACATTTTTACTTAATTTGGTGCACAACAACAATCAACTTTTGTAACAACCAAAAACAAATAATTAATATGGCATTAATTTGAAGTCCCGACATGCTTCTTTCAAGAGATTTTAATTAACAAATTAGAAATAATATTCATAAGCAACACTCCAATAAAAAAAAATGATATAATTATATAATGGTTATTATAATAAATTTCGATATAAAATTATAACAAGACTTTACTTTATTTGAAATAATAATAAAAATGATAAAAGAAAACTATGATTGACGAGGTGGAAGTACATTAGATGCAACACCAATATTATCTACAAGAGAACACGACTCTTTAACTGCCCTTAATAAATCATCAAGCTTCGTTTGATAATTTTTAAAATGCTTTGCCTTTTTTCAGTCAAATCGTTCAACAAACGTGAGTATTTCTTAATTTCGTCGAGAAATCTTAACACCACCTTTGTTCAGAATCTCCAAATATTGATCAAATGTTTGGAAAGATGCTTCATCAAGTAAATACTCGAGATGGCGTCCCAATCTTTTGTTATCTCTAACTGGTCTCTTCCTCTTTTTATTGGCTTTTACTTCAATTTATTAGATCATAATATTACTATGATTGTATTTACCATCCGGAATACCTTAGTCGAGAAGGAATTCCCTGGACTTTTTGGTAGTCAAATATGAAAACTATTTCTAGAATTCCATTCTTAGAGTACTGAAATACAACAAATGACTTAATTGAACTAGGTTATGAAAGTAATATCCATTTGACAGGACGACTTAGACTGTCTGAAGGATGTGTTATTTAATGAACAACACCCGAAAAGATTTAATTTCGTTATATAGAAAATTCTGATTTCGAGAGACCTTCTGAAAATTAAGATTATTTGATAGTATACAAGTAGATTTACAACAAAAAAAAATTCTTTCTTTCTTTGTCTAATTATTTATAGTTTCATTAATGACTCGCTTTTTAGCAGGATTAGAAATAAAATTCTCGTAAATTAAGACAACCTCTCCTGTCGCCCGTTTAATAAGACGTTTTAAATCTGATCGGACGTTTCGCTTCTTGCAGTAATCGTTTGTTATGTTTACCTTCGACCTTTCGTTATATTACAGAGTTTTAAGTTTATGTTTCTCTTTTTTATTACCTTTTCCGATACTATTTGTACCTTGGTGACTGGAACGACCATAAATGGCCGGAGGATTCCGTTTGTAGTTCGGTCGGCTTTAATCGTCCGAGTACCAGTATGGACTGTCATGGCAGGCACTATAATAGCGTCTGGTATTCCTTTTGCCAGAACATCTTG
>MU622569.1:0-26457 GCA_025399235.1 Backusella circina FSU 941
AGAAAACACAAATCTTATTGAAATTAATGCCTAGCACTCTTTCATAGTAATACAGCGTTTTCTTTTCTTTTTATTACAATTTTTCTAATAGTTAAACGCGCTCCAAAAGAGAAATTTGGAGGGTTTCCTTCTAAAGTAGATGAGCATCTGTCGTCAAAAAAAAAGTGTATCATTGAATAATTAAAGGTGCTAAAGTATTGTTGACTAATGTATATAAGGGCCTAGTTGATTAGATACGAATAATCTTGTATTAGGAAGAAGAAGAGAGATAATTGTATATATTCAGAATGTGAGTCAATGGATTCAATATCTATTTAGTTGACAGCTGTATCAACACTTTTGAATTTGGGTCCGCTATAATTATGTCTGCCCCAACCAAACCAGAATAGTACAGTCATTCCAATAACGACTACTAAAGACAAACCAGCGTAATTAGCATCGTCGGCTACAAAAAAAAAAAGAACAATAAACGAAGAAAAACGGTATAAGTATCTTTTTTTTTTTCTTCTTCTCTTTTTCCTGTACCTGTAATTGGCCAATTAGTTGGTAAAGTAAAAGCCAATGTTGCAAAAAATGCCCAAAATAAGCCTATTATATTAACTGGTCGACTCCATCTTCCCAAGTTAAAACGTCCTTTTCTTTTTTCTGAATCCGGTACTATTAGACGACAACCTAACACAATCACTTTCAAACAACATGTTATTTTCTCTCTCTAAAGAAAAGACCCAATTCATTTACCATAACAGAAATGAAAAGTAATTGTGGTTGCACTAACAATCGTTTCAAAAATGCTATCCGATAAAGGAAATGTCATCACCACAAGAGATGTCAACACTGTTGCAGCGAGAACGGCGTTTTTTGGTAGCTTACTATGAGCACTGACCAAACTCAACGATGCACTGAAGGGAGTAGCGTCATCTCTTGCTAGTACATATATCTGTCGTGATGCAACGGTTGTTGTTGTGGCACCTGTACAAAACTGACAGACAAGTATAAATATCAAAAAGAGAATGGCTGCATGTGTCCCAACAGCTTCCTAAAAATAAATTGGATTAAATTCATTTCCAATGAAGCAATGTGTGCCTGTAATACCAAAAATATCAATGCAATAGGTAATCGAAGAGTGGATTCCAATATAGCTTCTAAATCTTTTATGGAAAATAAAAAGACAATCAAAATGACAAATCCGGAAAACCAAGCTGAAATGAATGCAAGGATCATCGCTCTATGGTAAATATTTATTATTTTTGGATGAATATACTCGCAAATAAAATAAATGCTTACTTTGGTGTTGAAATGTCAGCATCTTTTGTTTCTTCACTTACAGAAACAACACAATCACAGCCTACAAAAACAAAAAGTGTGTATGTGTTTTTTTTTAAAGAAAATAAATAAATAAATAAAACGCTTTAAATATACAAATCAAACTACCTATCAGCGAATACGCAGCACCAATCATTCCTAACATCAAAACATAACCCGAATTATCAAAACCTGTCTGATTCTCGTAATGAGTAAAAATCCATTCGGTATTTTCGTGAGACGCAAATAAGGACAGTACAACAATAATAGATATAAACCCTAGGATCGACCAAAACATATTGAGTTGATTAAAAAAAGAGATGACTTTAATGTTACTAGTATTAATAAGTAAATGTATAAATGTAATGATCAATGCAGTCACCATGATACAATAGTTTGTGATATCTTTATCAATGGCCAATTTTAAGATGGAGGCAATGGAGAGTGCTAATTAGAAATGTTGAGTGTATATATCGCTTTGTTTTTGTTTTTCCAATTCTTACAGGCAATCACGTTGGTAACACCAACTGAGATGACACTGGCAAGGACTAGTCCCCATCCCTCCAAAAACGCTCTATGTGAATAATCAAAATATTTGTAAACGAAAAGTCAATCAAGATATATTTGGTTTCTCTTACAAAAAAGGAGCACTCCGTTTTCCAAGTGAATGTTTACTTAAGATTTCGTAAACCCAGTAATATAAACCGCCGCTCGATGGATAAAGTGAGGCAATTTCTGATAACGAGAGAAAGAGACAAAGCATAAAAATAGCGACAATATTCCAGCTAATAAGCATAACGATAGGTCCTCCTTTTTGTAGAACTAATATAAAGGTTTTTATATATACGGAATAAAAATATTGTATTTTAATAATGAAATTAGACACTCACCTGTATGAAATGTAATGGATGTACTTGATAGGATACCAATGTTGGAGAAAGCAAGTCCTAAGTTTTTATATCAAGTCAATATCTCTTGTTTTTTTTTTTGCCATCTTTCTATGATTTATACCAAAGGATGCAAATGGTGATAGACCTCTTTGTAATTCCTATCAATTTTACTTTAAACTTGATCCACTTTTATGAAATGTTTTTTTTTTTAATTACTTGTTCGTTAGGATAACTAACAGTCAATGTAGAGTCATTAATTGTACCGTAACATGGTTTTTTAGAATATTTTTCTCGAATATATTGGATTTTCATTATTAAAAAAGAGAGAAAAAAAGCGAAAAAATAAAACTCTTTTCTGTTTGATATCTATATTTTTTTTTTCAATAGCAAATAAAGATTATAAACAAAAACAAAAGGAAAAGGGCTGATCTGGACCTTATTATTTTATAACAAAACAATTCATGCGATATTTTAGTAAAAATAATCAACGCATTACTTTTTCAAGAAAAAAAAAATTCTCATTAACATAATACATTCAAAGTACCACTGCTGATATTGAATTAATTAAAAGAATGATATTCACTCTACTTTTGATATTATCACTCACAATGAATTGCTATTATTTGTTAAGAATATAACAAAGTGTTATTTTAATATATAAAGTAGTTGGTAGATGGCAGTGAATAAAAGTAAATAAAAGTTAATAAGATGGTTTATTTTCAACTACTTTTTATAAACCAGTTCAATAATGGTGAAAATGTATTTTCTATTTTTCTGGTGCAATACAAAAAAATTTGGAAAGATTCAAAAATTTACTTTGCGCGACATGATTGGCTTGCTAAGTTCAACACCAATCAGATTGTAAATGTACATTTTTAAATTCATTTGTTTTTCCCTTTCAGTTTCTTCTTCTTCCTTTCTCTTGTAAACTCTCATCATCTCTGTTACATAATAAATAATAATAATGAGCTCTTCTGATATCAAGGAAACCGCACAACAGGTCGTTGAAGGCCCCAAGCAGTTCTTCAAGGATGGTCTTCAGTTCATCAACCGCTGTAAGAAGCCTGATCAGCAAGGTAAATGAAAATATAGTTATATTGAAGAAGCAAATAACTTATATGAATATGAATAGAATTCTTAAAGATCACTCAAGCTGTTGCCATGGGATTTGCTGCTCTTGGTGCACTTGGATACTTTGTTAAGGTAAGGAAAAGGAAGAGTAGGAATGGAAAATAAGCAAGTGATGAGATGTGATGAACAAGATGAAGTACTAATTCGACGTGTTTTTATTTCTAAATAGCTTATTCATATTCCTATCAACAACATCCTTGTCGGTGCTGCTTAAGAAGAAGTTGTTTATAAATGTTTAAAAATCTTCTTATAAAAAAAACCTCCTTTTTCCTTTATTACTTCTTTTCATTCTTGTTCAATAGTCTCCTTCTTAATAACATAAAAATAATAAATACTCGGATTCATCATTCAATGTATTATTTTATAAAAATACTAGTGATTTTTGAGGCCTTAAAGTAGTTTGGTTTACATTGTCGCTGTGGGGCGGTGTTTCTTTGCGAAAAATAGTCACAGTATTTTTCTTTTTTATTCGGTTGATAAAATTGCGAGGGTCCTACTCTTTATTTTATTTCTTTAAACTCTACTTAATCAACACACATAAATATATAAAAATGGATAGACGTCAACTTGACCAAGCAGAGCAAAAGACTTCTTTCGTTCAAGCTATCAAATCTGAACTTTTCTCCCCCGAAAAGCTACCTGGTAATCTCAACATTGCTCTTTCTGTCACTGTCTTTACTGGTGCCATTGTATTCCTTCGTAACTGGGGTGATCTTTTGGCTGTTTAAATAATAGAAGCGCTCTCAGCATCAAACTCTTTTTTTGTATAATATTATTTGACAACTTTCTCTTTTTTATAGTAAAAAAAAATATATAATCAGTTTTCCTATTTGTTTATGTGATATTTAGACATGTTGCCATGACAATGGATTTTATTTTTTATATTACTTCAATAGCGAAAGGATCAGAAAAAGGGCGGAATAAAAGATAGAAATATGTGGTGTAAATGGAAGCTGAATGTTGTAAAAGGAAATATTTAGCTTTTACTCTTACAAAGTGGGATTTTTGCCCAGGATCAAAATAGCTCTTGAGAGAGTATGTGTTTAAAGTGTTGATGTCAATAGATGGTTTACGTGTTAATGTTGTATTCTCTTTATCTCCAGTTCAAAATGAGGAGATATGTAGATATTTCTATTTAGTTGACTCAATGGTTACATTCACCAATCCTTTTATTACTCTTTCTATTACCATTCTAAGCATAAGAGGCTTATTTTGTATTTCATTAAATATGTATATATATATACAGCTACCAGTAACAGAAAAATCACTCATTATAGAAGCCTTTTTCCAATCACTTTCCACTATGGTCAACGTATGGATAGTAGTTAGAAAGAAGATAATCTGGTATTGGAAATTTGATCTTAGTTTATATATTTTTTGACTATTGAATTAAATGACGATATTCTTATGAAATGTCATGTAATCATCGCATTTCAATGTATGATAAACAGGTTTATTTTTTCTTTTTGTTTCTCTCCATTATCTTCTTTTGTTTTTATATATTTCAATAACTACAACTACATTGAGTAAAGAAAAATTATTTGCCTATCTTGTTGGTATATAACATTAAGTAAACGAATGTAGTTTACTAATGGGGTTGTAGTTGATGATATTCAAGTGGAAAAAGAGGTGCTAAAGAAAGCTCAAAATGGTGATGGTTTATGTCTCTAAAATTGCTGATATCTATGAAAAAAAGGAAGATTGTACTAAAGCAATGAAACGATTTAGCTTGGGCACTGCCAAGGATAATAAACATTCACAGTTTCAACTTGGTTGGATACATGATGGGGAATTGGATGTAGCTAAAGATCATAAACTCGCTTTGAAGTGGTGTCTTGATGCAGTTAATAAAGGAAACAAAACCGCTCAACACAATGTTGATATAATTTTGCGAAAACGGCAATAGTGTTAAAATAGATAAACAATAAGCATTAGAATGGTACGAAAAAAGCGCAGAACAGACATGTGAAAAAGTAAAAAATGAAATCAAGCATCTGAATAAACAAGGCTTCTATATTGATGACAGACAAAAAAGTAAGTACTCGTGACAATTTTTAGTAAAAGGTTATTCTAATAAACTATATTCAATTCAAAGATGCCTTCGAATTGAAAAGGATCTGGAAGAGCAGAATTGAAATTGGAATCACTTGAAAACCAATTGAAGATATCAGAACAAAAGCTATTAGAATCGGATAACAAATTATTAATACAAAAAAAAAAAGCGAGCTCTTAAAGTTGAAATTTTTCTTTAGTGCAAAGATTAATCTTAACGAAGATATTATTCAGGAATTAAGAGATACAGTTTCCAAAATGGTAACCTATTATATTCGTTCAAATGCTGTTAAGGACTATGAAGCTGACGAAGATAACCCTGGAAGTGACGACTAATAATAATAACAAAATTCTATGTAATATTCAAAAATATACTGCGGTCTCTTTTAAATTAGTATCTAAGGAATTACAATCCAACTACAAGGAAAATAAAAAAATAAATAAAAAAAAACTATATTTTCTTTTATTTTTTGCTTCTGCTTCACTTTCCTGAGGTTCTACGAGGTATTTCAGGTACAGCTATGTAGACCATTAGGGTTAGCAGTCATCCAATGTTATCAATAAGTCAGAAGTAGATTGTAACTTGTTCCTAAAAAAAAAAAGCCCATGATGTCAATGTTTACCATGATCAACAAAGCATATGAACAGTCTTTTTTGCTAGAAATCATACGATCGAGTATTTTAAAGAATGATAAAGTCATACATATAAACACTAAATAATTCTGCAAAATATATCGTCAAAGAAAAACCGTTATGAGTAATTGGGAAGAGGGAGGTTTATTCAATTAAGGCTAAGGTATGGGTACTCAATAAGTTATGATAACCACAGTGTTGTATATAATAAAATGGAGTTTCATATCAAAATATCAAACATCTTTTCATCATACTCCAATTCTCGTTATATTTTTCTTCAAAAAAAAAAACAAACAAACTGCTATTAATGTATATAACGCATATAAAAAAACAAAGAACGATGCAGAGTATTTAAAATATATGCGTTATATACATTAATAGCAGTTTGTTTGTTTTTATAAGAGTAAAGAAATAAAAAAAAAATAATACAAAAGATAGATATTTGCGTAATTTGCGCGTTATTGTTGAGGTTGTACGTATTCGACATCTTGTCCTTCAAAACCCATACCTGTAAGAGGTGTGCCCAAATAATTCACACCATCAATATTATCAATGTTATGGAAGTCTAAGATTTCAGAATACATCATTACTAAAAAAAAAACATGATGCAGTTTAGTAAAAACAAACATAACAGCAATCTACATATAGATGTATATATATATATTACCTTTCCATGTATCCACAGGCAAGTCAGCCTCGTTGAAAGACCAATCAAACTTCTCGGGTGCAACAGGTTCATCAGTTGGATCATGATAAGGTGCCAAGTAAGGGTGGGCCAATGCCTCGTCAGCTGTGATACGTTTACGGGGATCAAAAGCAAGCATCTTTTCTAGTAAATCGACTGCTTGAGGATCTTGGTCTGCAAATCTTTGGCTGAATGGAATTGGCTCACGTTTAGGTAGGTTCTTAACAAATCGTAAAGTCTAATAACCGAAAAACAAAAAAAAAAAAGATTGGTCTCACACTCAATTACTCTTTCTTGCTCATCTTTCTGTCTTACGTTTTCACTACAAATGGTAGCAATCAAATCGTCAGGTGGTGTACCAAGTAATTCAGTGATGATGGAAAATTGATGAACGTCTTGAATATATATATGTATAACTTAGTAAAACCAATGAAAGGGGATGTCTTAATATTTACTTACGATCCTTTCCAGGGAATAATGGTTTTCCTTCCAACATTTCAGCGAAAATACAACCCGCGCTCCAGATATCAACTTTATATATTTTTGAGATAATGAGTACGTTGTATTAAAACCTTATTTCCCTTTCCGCTTTTAATGTTACCTGCAACGTCATACTTCTGCCAAGTTAACATAATCTCGGGAGCACGATAATATCTTGTAGAGACGTAACCAGTCATCTGAGGATCCTGAATTCGAGCAAGACCAAAATCACAGATTTTCAAGTCACAGTTCTCGTTGATCAGAATGTTACTTGGTTTCTATAATTAAAGAAAGAAAAAAGAGATCAGGATGTAATCATTATAACGATGGTTTTGTGTACAACTTACCAAATCTCTGTGAATAACACCTGCTGAATGAACGTATTTTAAACCTCTCTGAGTAGTACAGGGTTTTTTTTTGTTAGAGAAAAAAATATATGAGGTGATACATTACATCATAATTTCCTTACCAAGATTTGATATAAAAAGTATTGGATAAACTGCTTTTCTAAGGGTCGAGACTGAAGCAATCTATGTAGATCGGTACCAAGCAATTCTGTCACAAAGTATCTGTAAAAATAAAAACGCCAAACAGAAAAAAAAGGATTAATAACTAACCACAAGAATTCCAATAAAGCAACTTACATATCCTCAAGAGGGGAAATAAAAATATCACTTAAGCTAATGATCTATATGCACACACACATACACACACAAACAAATATATACCCTTTTTTAATAATCGTAATTGTGATGCTGTTACAAGTATATCGCTTACGTTTTCGTGTCTCAAGGCCTTCAATAACTTTAATTCACGATATGTTCTTTTAGCGAGTACAGGAGCCGAGAATGGCTTCATGATCTTTTTAATAGCCACGCTCATACCAGTAAGTTGATCCTTTGAAGAACTGTTTTTTTTTGAAAAAAAAGAAAAAAAAAAATAAGTTTTCACCATATTTTAACCTCCCCATAGCACGAATACTATACCATACTAAACCAAATGCACCCATTCCTACAGGTTGTAGATCCACATATCTATTTTTACAAACCTAAGAGTTTAATAACACAATAATGTAATAATAGCGCAAGACCTTACCGAGTGGTTACTTCAAATACAGTTCCAAAGATTGAGAGCTTAACAAATTCAGCCATTTTACAATAAGAAAATTAATAAATAAACACAAATATTAACTGAGAACAGAAAAGAAAAAGGAAAGAAAGAAGAATAAAAAAGAAGAAATATAAAAACAGTAACAAATATATTTTTTTTTTCTGTTCTCACTCTCCCCTTTTTGAATCCCTTACTTTTTTTTGTGTGCTGACACCATAAAAGAGAAATTCCCTTTTTCTACATGTTTTTATACAAACTGAGCTTTAAAAAAAATCATAAAAAGTATCTTTGTAAACGCCTTTATTTTATACTTTATCACACTTAAACTACAATTAGTATAGTAAAACATTGAACATTCTAGATAATCTCTTATACAATTACTAAAGCACGAATACAGAATGATAAAAGAGAGGGGGAAAGGTGGGTGACATTGCTATTTGGATGCAGATCCCGAGCAGTGGTACTGATGTCATGATAACATCATCAAAAATATTTTTTTAAAGCCAGAACATTGAGTGATACTAAAACCCCAATTAAATTTCATTGAAAAAGTTTCCAATGATAAGTCATCATGTATGGAAAGGAGAAGAAGGTATCATTTGTACAGATGTGTTTGTAATAACATTGATAGTTTGATTTAAAGCTAGTAGTGATATCGTTTTTTTTGTTTTGTTTTGTTTTGTTATCATTAATAGAAAGAAAGAAGGTTTGTTAATAACATCATGTTTCTCTCTGTTTTGTACCTGATTTCTGTTTTACTATTTATTTATTTTTTGTGTTTCAGTGCTCATCATCATGAATTGTTGAATATTGGTTTTTTCCAAATGATTTCCACATCTGATTTTTTTTTTGCGTGCCGGGCCAAATTATTTTTGCGTATTTTGATACAAAATATACAAGAATATGCTAAAATAAGACGTAAAAAAAAATTGGCTCGACACGCAAAAAAAAAATCAGATACCCAAATCATTGGAAAAAACTAATATTTCGTATTTCTAAAAGTATTATTGACGGAATTAACCTATTTTATCATTTTGCTATAATGAGATCTCGATTGAGTATAGTTTATTGTCTATTATTGCATCCATATAACTGGGAGCAGGGTCACTTGATTATCTCTGACAGTCTATATTGTAGATTTTAATAGCACAATTAAAAATAGAGAAAGGAATGTATAAAAACGACAAAATGGAAAATGATACTTTAGTCACTCTTCCTTATCATCGTTCATTTGATGAAGTGATGTGATTTCTTTGATACTTGCAATACTACATTTCCAGTAAATTGTATTTGTATATCATTTTGTTTTTTTAGTACATGTAAATAATATTTTGGTGCTTTTCCTCGGAATGCAAAGTTCAAAATATAACTACCCTTTTTTTCTCTATGTGTGATTTTTTTGTTATGTATGGTACATCAGCTTTGATGATGCTATCATAATTCTTCAGTACGTCAGATAGAAACCCAGGCAAAGCCTCGTTATTTGTTACTTTTAAAAAGTTTATATTAAATTAAAGTTTTAATTTAGATTCTATATAATTGAACTATTTCACTAAGTAAATTCAAAATTGCACTGATCCTAATATTTCTTTCAAAGATAACAGCTTTATTATAGATTTGGTTTTCCAAAAAACATATGAAAAATTCTTCTTCTAAACATAAACATAATGGTCTGAGCCATTCCATAACTTTCTACTTATGCAAACGAGTGTTTTGTTTTTCTGTACACAAAACAAGTTTCTTCAGAGACATTCCGTATGTATCCGCTTTGTATAAATAAAATCATTGGTAAGAAAATACATTTGGTATTGCTTGGGTTTTTTTTCCTTTTATTACTTTCTAAAGTATTATTAAGATGAAGAAAGAATACTTGCTTAGCTTGATTTATATTCCCTTAACCATTTGTGGGACTATTCCTAGCAAAGATGCAACTGAGAAGGTTGCTCTAATAGATAGCAAGGTAATAGCATTGCATTTATATCTGTGTATAAAGAAGGGGAGAGAAGGAAAAAAAAAAAAAAAAAAAAAAAAAAAAATGAAAGAAGTAGAATATAGTTCCTCAATAACGATATTAAATCTTGATTCTTTTTTAGCTAGAGGCTGAAGATCCCCAAGCACTTCCTGACAACGCACAAAGCATCATACAAGATGCGATATTTAAACAACTGAGTGAAATGGATTTAAACGAAGCTTGGAACAGTGCCTCAAAGGATATTCAAAACATTATAGAAAGTTACAATCTAGATGATTATTTTGCGGATGGGCAAACATTGAAAGAAGCCACACCACAAGACCTCTTCGGTGGACTATTTGGTAACATCGGGAATGATATAAAAGGTCTCGTCCCTAATTCAGAAAAAAGTGAAAGATGCTATTGGGCACAAATAGTAATGTAGATATAAAATTATACTGACGCTTCATTTAATGATACTACAGGTATCGCCGATGGTCTCACTGGTGGTCTCACTAGTAGTAAACCACCTGCTAAAGCACCTACTGGTATTTTAAAGGACACGAAAGGTTCTAATAATACAAAGGTTGACACTTCCTCTGTAGAAGCACACAAAGACGAAGACGGCGATGTCTTGGGAGATCTCTTTGGAAAGACCCATAATGAAAATTCAGGAAATGGAACCAATGGTTTCCACTTTAGTTTTGGATTCAACACCAACAGCACAAACACAAGCTCACCTCTTTCCGGCATATTTGGTATTGGTAGCTCTGGTAACGCAACTAAGGGTTTCCAATTGCCAAATTTATTCAACAACACTGGTTCTTCTGATCCTCTCAATGATATTTTCTCTGGTATTAAAAATACAACCAATGGTTTATTCGGAAAGCAAGGTCTATTTAACTTTGGAAACGGTTCTGGTTTAGAGAACTTAGTTGGTGCTGCTGGATCCACTATTGGAAGTGTTTTCAATGGTAAACTTTTGGGCGACTTGACAGGTGCTGGCAAACCCGGAAATCTGATTGGCGATTTCTTCAAAGGCGTCACAGATAAGGTATCAGCCCTCCTCCCGAATCAAAAACCATTCAATCTCTTCGACTTTGTTCCATTCATCGGTGGCTTTCTCAACTTTTTGGGATCTGCTGTTGCTGGTCTTTTCAAAGGTCTTGGTGACTTTGCCTTCAATCTTTTCCCAAAGGTCGGCGCTCTTGGCGCCAAAAATCTTCCTGGATTTCTCCGTTACCAAACTCACGAATTTTTGGTTGATGATTTATCACATATGAAGAATATCTTCCTTGGTGCCATGCGTGTAGAGAGTCCAGCTGCCGCAGACCAGTTTAATATCTTTTTCGATAAATTATATAAAATCCTTGAGCATGCTCATTCGATTGATCCATCTATGGCACGAGCTTTGACTGACCCCTCCGAAGATAACCTTAGATATGCACTCAAGTCTCTTTCAAAGGTGTTATCGGATCTCTAATAGATTAGAGACTTTAATTATTTAAATATTTCAAAAAAAAATTATTAAACGTTATTATTTATTCTATATTATGATCAATAAAACAAGATGAGCTTTTATTGCCATAAAAATCAATGGACATTTTAAAAACAATCGTGGCCATAATGAATTTCTATTTTTTGTTTTCTGATATGATTACAATGAAAAATACTCATGAACCGGAGAAAAATTCTTTTGGAGAATGGACGCATTCCAAAAATATTACCAAAAACAAACGAGAGAGAAAAATGGTATGCTAATATATGTTGTTTATTGACTTTATTTTTTTTTATTTTCCAATATAAATATATTTATATTCAGCCTCATCCTTTTTGTTTTCTACCTTTTTTTTTCTACTCTTTGTCAGAAAATAAAAGATGAAATACATAGCGTTACTTTCAATCATTTCATCAGCTACTGCTGCTGTTGTAAATGTTCCCCTTACTGGAGATGCTGCTTCTGCCCCTATTAAGGTAAAGTGATTATATTATTTCCGTATCTTAAAATAATTTGTGCCTCTCAAGTAGTTAAAGGAAAATCAAATCGTGAATATAAGAGCATCTGCAGATATATCACCAGAACATCTGGTAAGAATAAAATGTCAATTTTGTTTTCAGTCAGTTAAGTGGAAGATGATGCCTCACTGACAAGGGTTTTTTTTTTTTTATAATATTAGAATAGTCCAAGTATTGTTATTGAGATAACAGAAGACGGTGTTAGTTCTCCTAGTAAAATGGAGGTAAGAATATTTAGCCTCATAGAGAAAATGTATATAGACAATAACAATTTAAATATTAAAGAAGTTAAAGGGTGTTGCAGGTGTGGCAAAAATAGATATTGTAGATGATACTCTCAACGAAGAAGAGCGTGAGGTATTGTGTAGTTATACGTTATCTCTAGTGAGATGTGAGACGGTTGAGAAGGAATACATTTTTGAACATTGATATATATTATAGATCGAACTGGTTCCCATCGATCAACTTAGCCCTGATGGACAAAACACAGTATCGCGATCTCTATTAGACAAGCTTATAGGCTTTTTGTTTGGTGATGATAGTGATGATGGTTTGATTCCAGATGGCTTTTCTTTGAGTATTGGTATAGGAGGTAAAAAGAGAAAGCCAACAGCAAGTGAATTAAGGGACATGAATAAAGAGAAAGAATCAGAAAAGGATCAAAACTCGACACCTGGAACTTCTAGTGCACGCACTGAGACGAAAGCCCCCGCTCCAGCTCCAGAAGCCCCAGCCCCTCCCCCTCCACCTGCTAAAAAAGCCCCAGCCCCTTCCCCCGCTCCAGAAGCCCCAGCCTCTCCTAAAAAAGATGAATCCAATAGTGAAAGTGGTTCTGATAAAGGTAATACAAATAATATTGCTGGTACTGGTAACAAACGTAAGCTCAATTTACCCGTAGATGTTGAAATCGAAGTTGAAAATTTCAATGAAGCCGAAGAGCAGGTTGTCCAAGCAGCAGTGATATAATTTTGAACCAGAAGATTTTAGACATATTTAATTTACGCATGTTCTCTTTTATTTGTTGTCTAGCACCCTAAAGTATTTATTTAACAGTTATTTGTTTTGATAAAATAAGAAAAATAAAATAAACACGAAAATAGTATCAAATATCACGAAAGGAATTTCAGATTTATGGATGTATTTGTGATTTAACAATGTAACTTTGGTATACTTTCATATCTTGTGCCTTCTGTTAAATAGCCACTATATTTTGGAGAAAGTAGTAACGGTTTTTGTGTAGTAATAACAACCATTTTTAGAATTATTACCATAGAATTTGAATGTAATATGTTACAACAAGAGTAGAACTACATCCTTCATGCTTCGTAAAATTGAAATTCTACTGGAATTATCTTGGTCAAATCATAAAAAATATTGAATTGTAATAACAAGAAATGAATAATGAAATACACAAGTCATTGGGATTACTTTAGTAAAACCAACGTCAGTGACTATATTTCTTAGTTTCGAATGAGCTTTTCTTTTTCCTTGCCATTATATTGTAATTATTACTCTACCTACAACCTATTTTGATTTTTACCGATCAAAATCATTTCTTATCGAAAGCGGAATACTTCGGAAGATAGCAACACAACTTTTGTTTTATTATACATAGCAAAGAAAATCAAAAATCTCTAGATTTGTATAAATTATAAATAAAAAATTAAGTCGTTCTTATTACAATTTTCGATTTTAAATATATTTCGAAAAATGATCTTCGGATTATTCGATATGTTCATTTGTGGTAAAAAAAAAAAGCACTTGTTGAAGTATAGAAATAAAAGTTGCCAATTCCGATAAATCCTCAACATCGGATTAAATAACCAAAATAAAATGTAACATGATTTACAATTATACTTCTTCATAACATTCGATCTGGATACTTTGCTCTTTTCATAATTTAATTTAATTTCCTTTTATTGTTATTTTTTTCTTCTCTGCTATCAAATGAAGCAATAAAATAGTTTCAAATTAGGTACTTTTTTGTTGTTGTTATTGGTATTTATCCCAATACACCACATTCCTTTTCGATTTCAGACAGCAACTCATTATCTTCCTTCTCCTGCTGTGATTTAAACTGGAATCGCTTGCTGCTTGATATAGTAGAAGGAGGTGTAGAAAGGGGAGAAGGAAGGTAACTATTCTTTGAGTCATCATTCTCCTTGTTATTTTCTCCCAAAAATGATTCTAATTTATTTTGATTTACGGCCATTTTCATATCCTCATGTTGCTACAAAATAAAACAAAATGTTGAGTTAATACGTACATAAAAATAAAAAAGAGATTTCCAACTCACCCCTCTATAAGTACCACCAATAAAGATTTGTGGTAAGGTACGGGTCTTACAGGACTGTTTTCTCATATGTTGTAATGCAACTTCACTTTGAGCAACGTCAATTACTTTGTAATCTACTTTATGTTCATCAAGAACATGGAAGATATCCTCTTGTTGCTGCTTTATTGTCTGGTTTCCTGAAACGCTTGATATATAGACATGCACCTCCTTTGAATTACGAGGACGAAGTTCTGGAAGACTAATGGTGGGTGGGCTCATGGCGGGCCATCTTAATTTAGTACTTGGTCCTCCTGTTTTACGCAGCTTTAGATCCATTGCTGCCTGCGGACTCGATTTATTAGACATGAAGCTCTTGAGCTCGTTCTGCTGTCCCTTTCTCATGACATTGATCTGCTCTTGGTATGACATTTGCAAATTGGCTACCTGTACAGAGTGATTATGTTCAGATTGCTCAAACTCTTGTAAAATTCTTTCCACTTCATCATTGATTACGGTTTTCTTTTGCTTCTCTGCTAATTTTAATCTTTGTGATAGAGTATCTAAATCTTTTGTATGCTCGGCTTGAAGATTCTCGAGGTTTTCTTTTTGGTTGCGCTCCAAGGCCTTGACGGCATTATCATGATTTCGCTTTAGGTTTTTTAGGGCTTCTTCACGTTCAACAAGTTCACGGTCTTTCTCGGCTATGACTTCTGCGTGTGATCGAAGAGTAGCCTCATGCTTTTGCTTTTGAATCTAAATAAAAAGAATTAGTGTGTTTTAAACAATAATAAGGTCTCGTCTATGTCTTACTTCAAATTGAGCATTTAAATCTTCTAATTTTTGTATCAATAGCCTATCATTTTCTAAATCCATTGTCAATCTTTTCAGTCTTCTTTGGTTTTCATGGTCCTGTGTGTAAGCGCCTCCAGGTTTAGGCTTTCGATCCCTTCTATTTAATTGAGATCGAAGTTCTGCTAGTTCCCCTTCCTTTTCATTTAACCGTTCTACTGCAACCCGGTTCTAATTGAATTTCATGTCATTTGCAAAACGTCAAATTAACAATAATGACCAAAAGGTAGTAATAGCTTACCGTTTCCTTTAATTCTTCCAGTTGTTTAGTCACTTGCTCCAATGCCGGTTTTGTCAATTCAGCTCTTTCCGTTTGCCACTGTAATTGCAATTCTCTCAACTGCTGCTCCTTTTCTGACAAGAGCTTTTCTTTTTCTGCCAGTTCCAGCTGCATGCTGTGTTCAGTTCGCTTCTCCGAGAATCCATTTTCATCAAGAGAAGTTTGACCCTGTAAAACATCCATTTTTTTGAGTAACTCCTGGATCTCCTTCTCCTTGCTTTCGAGTATGGCCTCTTTCTGTGCAAGCGAAACCGAGGTTTCTTGGTTGCGCTTCTCCAAGTCCTCTAGAACTTTTTGACTATCGCCATTTTCTTTGGTGATGGATAGAATGAAGGGTGAACTTGAAACCTGTGATCTTAAATGTTCTAGCTCGGCTGTCTGCTTTGCTATGACTTTCAAATGTTCAGTATTCTATGTCCAAGTTATATAAAGGGGATTATAATGACAAGGAAATTTTAAAAAAGGAGAAGGGTGCATGGATAATCAAAAGAGGGGGAATAGTGCGTGCAATTGGTGTTGTAAAAGAGGGAGAGAAGGGAGGGAAAGTGTGAAAAAAATCCAAAGAAAGAAGTTGATTTTGATGTTAGCTTTTTTTTTTTAAAAAAAAAAATTGATGGCTTGTAATTTATAAAACTTACTTGACATTTTAATTCATTGCATTCTTGACGTATCTGTGCCACTGAGTTGTGGTGTGAACTAGCAATACTTTTGGGCCGATTATCATTCAAGGATCCGAAATTACTGCTGCTGCTGTAAACAACTGCTTTAGTTTGAGGTTTTGATGGCTTTTTTCGGGCACCTAAACAAAGCATTTGTGTATGAGTTTTTATTTGATGAAAGAGGAAAGAAAAGTGCAGTAAAAGCACAACCGTTTACTTTATTTTTAAAAGGGGAGCAATTAACACTAAAGGCTTGAAAGTCACTTTCGATCCGCATCCCCTTTTTTATTTATCTATCTGTTTTGCTCTTTCTTTCTTTTTTCTTTTTTTTTCTTTTTTTTTTGAGTCTATCGCCAATTAAGTAGGTGTTTTACTTCTATTAATAAAAAATGAATATGCACCTAATATACTCTCTTTTTCTTTCCAAACAAGTAAGCAATTAATTAATCTACATTAAAAGTGTTTTAACAATAAAATATTATTATTGTCTTTGATTTGTAATAAAAAAAAAAGCAGAGAAAAAAGAGGGAGAACAAAGAATGGAGTAGCGTAGAGAGAAGAGGGGGAGGTAAAAGTGATAACGGGACATTCTTGTAAAGGAGAAAGAGAGGAGAGACGTATAATTTAGCATAAATAAAGACATGATATATCTAGCGTTGTTTAAGTACATAACGAAGATAAAGCTCGTCAACAAAATGAGCATGTCTATTGTAAAGCACAGGGTTTAGATTATAGTGAAATCAATGAAATAGTATCACTTACCTAATTCCAGGTGGTCTAACTTCCTTAAAGTAAGTAAGTGCGTCTGGAACAGCTACACCTAATCTTTCAATCATATAGCAACAGATGAAGAAGCCCGTTCTATTAAAGCCATAATGACAGTGTACAGCTATTTGAGCATCTGGATTCTTTTCCCAGCATGAAGCTGCAATGACGTTGAATTTGGACGTTTCCTCGCGCGTTGGAGGGATTTTGGAGACTGTCTTGAACTTTATGTATTCAATTCGAGAATGTTCAAAATCGGAAGAGCGATAGGGCGGTGTATCATTTGATATATCAATAATATACCGAATTTCAGGATACTTTGCCAATAAAGCTGATGGATTGTGAGATGAATCGCTTTGACGCATCACCTATATGATTCTCAAAAATATAAATCACTCATTGATAATAGTAGTAGTGTAATTGATAGACACTTACCTTCATGGCTCTAAATAAAGAAGGCCCAATTGGCTCAGTTGTGATATTAGCAACACCAGCCCACTAATAATACCATAGTAAATACTAAGAACAATGATTATTATTTTTCTCTTTTACCTTTTCATAGTTTTTTAAATCCCACTTATTCTCCCCCTTCGTTTTATGTAATATCTGCCATGCGCCACTCAATGTATTCAAGCCACAATTATGAATCAAAAATTCAGAAATAACGGGATTAACAAGTTCTGGGCGTACAAGCATCGGTAAATGACCCACATTCTGAATAACATAAGGCGAAGGTACCCGCATATTATCAGCCTTGCTCATTGACTCCCATTGTGTATTTTCAGGATCCAGCCCTAACAAATGATTACGAATCACATTCATTCCAGATGGCGGTGTGATGGTATCGTGACTTCCACCAATGAGAAGCACATTCATTTTAATTTGTTGATATATTTGTCTACTAGGGAAACTTGCTCCTCTTAGATAGCGTTTATACACTGTTGTTTTGCTCTGTAAATTCCACCGTAATTGACTATTTATATATATTCAATATAATACAAATGACTTGTCATAGTTGGTTTATCAGGGAGATTGTTTACCTTCTTCTAAGTGCTACACTCGCTTCGCTTCCCAAGAATCTTTCTACGCTTTTAGAATATAAACCTCCTTTTCTATCAGCTGTACGAGCACAATTGAATATCCAATCCGGTATCCATCCTAGCATATTTTGACTCTTTTTCTGTGAGTCATCCATATGATCTTTCGGTGCAATCAACACTAATCCCTTAAGTGATTCCTTTAATTCAGGTGCTGCAGATACATACGTTGCAATTGAACATCCGTAAGAATGTGCTACAATGACTGTTGATGGATATTTGTATCTGTCTAATAGTAGTTTCTTAACATCATCCACTAGTGCTTCTGTTGTATATGAACTCCAGCTATTATAGAGATTAGAGCATTAGTAATAACATCTTATACATACGACGCAAGATCATACTCCTTCGGTGCTTCGCTTTTACCACAGCCCAATAGATCAATGGCAAGGATATGTGCTGTGTGTGAAAAATACTCAATTTGGCACTTCCATTGTGAGACCTGGTAACCGAAAAATAACAAACTGAGTTCTGCCCAACCTTTTTTTTTTTTTTTTTGCTAATGTATATTACCTGTCCACCAAGGCCATGAATGAATACAACAAGAGGCACTTTGCTTCCTAATTCATGAATAATATGAACAATGCGAAGTTTATGACCATTGATCTCCACAAACTGTGTGTTTTCAGAAATCAAAGGTAGTTCAGCTATTTAATAAAAAAAAGACCAGAAAGAGTATTGTGAGATAGGATATAAAGAGCAAGTGTGTGTGTATATATTCATACGTTCTTCTAATAACTCGTGTTCCAATAAAGCTTCTTTGATATCTCTTTTGCAGAATAAGAAATAAAGTCTCTCTAATAAAGTGAATCTCTTATCTCGAACAAGATAAAAATAGCCGATAGTCAGTCCAAATACCAGAGCTAATGTTGTTCCTTCCGGCAGGCTTAATTTGTTGGTTAATGAGTGCATTGATGGAGAAGCAAAAACATGTATTGTTGTTTGCCACTTCGGATTCTTTACAAAAATAGTCACACATTTTCTGCTTTTGAATTGCTGTTATTTCGTCATTTTCAATAACCAAAAAGTAAAAAATTCCTTATTTGTGATGATCACAGCCAATAAAATAGAAGATAAAAGCCAATGTTGTCCTCAAAATGCATTCGTTTCTTTCATTGTTGTACATAAAAAAAACCTGTTTAGTGTTCAAATGTGGTTTATTGGGTGCATTTTCATTGACTGATAGTTTTATCCAATTAAATCACCGAATGTAATTCACCCGTACAGAATTATTGGAACATAATGTCATGATATTAAGCAATATGATACAGGGACTAAAATAGTGATCGATCGAAAAGATCAAAAACTGAAGAGAGACGAAAAAGATACAACTTATCTTTGGAGTAGAGACTAAACTTCTGTGTCACTTTGTCACTTATTGCGCAGAAGTCGATACTATGTCTTGATAAAAACAACATCATCACTCAAATATATCTTATAATAAGCCTTAAAATATCCTCTGTTTTAAACAAGATACAAGCTAGATTCCTAGATTCCCACCACTTGGCTTATACACAAAAGATACAAACAGAACCAATAATTTCAATACAAGACGGTAATAATCAAAACTATTAGTTGGAATGAACCAATAAAAGTTATGATTACCAGTGGTGAATCCCCAAGGGGATGTTACCCACGCCCTATAAACCAAAAAAAATACGTATCGCTTATTGATATTCCGAAATTTGAACCTGCAACTGGTATTTGACAACATTTGCCAAACTAATTGTTTTCTTCACTTTTCTTCTTTTTATTTATATCTATTTCTAATGAGCCCTTTACATGAAAGTAATAAAGCTATAGATAGTCCCTCAAGTACTTATTTTATTCCTGAATACCTAAATCTACAACCTGGAAATATCATTTCAAAAAAGCAATCAATTATAATGTTGCTGTATGTAAAAATCTGAAGTTTTGATGATTAAGTAAGGCACAAAATCTGAACGCGCAGATCTTGACGAAAAGTTGAGGAGATATATAAATAACACCAAAGCTTCGTCACATAGACTGAACAGTCATTTTAATTGCATAAAAGTTGATTTTACAAATAAAGGTGACTAACATTGTCTTTTGCATAAATCTATGAAAACTGAATACATATGAAGATCATAATGAGATATGGAATGTATATACATGCATATGTATAAAAGAATATAGAAAAATAATTTGATTCGTTCAACCTGATAGACTCTATGTATTCCGTCACAAAAAAACTTTCATATGTTGGGATTAGTGATAAGGCGAAATCAGAGTACGAAAATGACATTATTAACTTTATTGACTTTTTCATCATTTATTGAGTTCATGTTAAATCTTTATGTTCAAATTATTTACGATGCGATGTTGTTTTAATCATGTGGTTAAGACAACTATTATGTTATTACATGCTATTAATGGTTTATGATATATTTGCGATAAGCTTCTCTTCATAATCGATAATGGTTTGAGAAGAGTAGTTACTTTTTTTGTTTTTTAGGTATACGATTGACGGTGACACTACAGTTCGATATCCAGTCCTTTGGAGGAACCGGAGAGGGACGTTTCAAGTTATTATACTTGTACAATACAGCAGCTTCTATCTTTGCGGCAGTTTGAGATGCAATAGTCTTCAAGTACAGAAAATGAGACAAGACACTGGGAAGGAGGGATACCTGGTCCAAGTTTTTGAAAAGCTTGATTTTTGATACATTACACATTCGGTATAATTTGGGTGAGGGCATATCCATAATAAAGGTGTACACGTTTTCTCCTTCGCAATGTATTCCACAGACCTTTGGCTCGTTAACTCCATCACTAACTAACAAGTTCAACGTAGATTTCATCTGCTTTGCTAACTTCACAAGATTCGATTCGATGTATGAATTTTGCTCCTTGTGTTTGAATTCGGCGATTAGTACGACACATTTTGCCGAACCTGAGAGATTGTATACTGTGAAGTCAGGTTTAAAGGTATTTGCAGTATCGCTTCTTAAGTGACCGTTCGCCCATTTCAGTTTTAAGCGTGAATCGGAGGAGAATACAGAGCATAATAGCGGTGACAGGTAATAATGGACATAGCTGTCCTCATCTGTGTCGTCCGGTGGGCCGTTGCTGAGAACAGGAAGGATTTGTGTTAAAACCTGCGCTGTGTGCATGTCTAGTATATTTCCTGATTTGCAAGCTTTAGTGAGCAATTCAGCACACAGAGATAACGACGAGGGCCAGTCAACGGGAGGACAAGCTTCTATCTGCAGACACCAATCATAGCAGTCAAGATCTTTTGTTGGGGTATAGGTTCCAAAGAACAATGTTGGTTTAATCGCGTTATGAACATTATCAGGGAAATACTTCGAAACAGAAAACACCGAGTTCTTGTCAAAGACGTAAATATCATTTAAAACAAGTATACGAATGTCTGAAATCTGCGCCGGATTTATATGTTTAACTAATTGTAATGTCGTGTCTTTCAAATTGTAACATAAATCGGATATGCAAATGTTATTAATGACCCATCTTGAATTGGCATTGTCAGTTTCGATACTTTTTGAAATTTCCTCGGCTTCTGCATAAGTGAGACTGTATTGACAAGTACGATAAGGGTGATAGTCAATTGTTAGATCAGAAGGTATCTTTTCCTCTTCCACTTCAGTTTCTTCCTCCCTCTCGTCAACAGTTTCTTTTCCATTATCAGCTCCGGTTTCTTTCCTGTTCTCATTCTCAGGTTCCACCTCAATTTGTACTTCGTCGTTCATATTTGTTTTTGTCGTGTTCGTATTTACCTGCTATTTTATATCAGTTATATTTTGCCACAAAGATTTACATGAAATACTTAAAGCCAAAACTTACACAAGTGTTTTCTTGAGCGTTTTTCAAACGATGTGAATAGTAAGCTCTTGATTCTTCCGCGTTTGTTTGAGCAAATAAAACGCTCGTCCAGTAATTTTTGATATCCACCTTTTGTAAACACTATAGAAAACACACGTTATTAAAAGTCTTGATCAGAATACTTCAGCTGCAAATATCATACGGTAAATGATCGACTTTGTTCCAGAGCCCATTTTTGGAGAGCACTCGGTGACCAACTTGCGATTTCTTTGATGTCTAATTGGAATTCATTTTCAGCCATAGCTTGATTAGTGTACTGACTAGCTTTAAATGCATCTAGCACATCAAATTCAGCGGTAAAAGTTTTAGGATAGTGTTTTCGCAAATAACGTATAAAGAATCCCATTGTATTTTAAATGTGAAATAAAGATGCGGTGTTCGTGTTTGGGCTCATTCCTGCATAAAATACAGTTTTCAATTGGGTGACGTCGATAAATTTTATAGTTTTTTTTTTTTTTTTTTTTTTTTTTTTTTTTTTTTTTTCACATAGAAATGATGCCTTCAGTGCTAATTCCACTTGACCACGTTATCAGAATTATGAAAATGGTGTTTCATTGTGCTTAGTTTGTCTAATATATAGGAAGGAGCTTGTTCAAGTATTGTATTTTTTTCCTGACATAAATACAAATATATTGATGCTTTTGTCAACTTGTACTTAAAGTCTGAATCAAAAGTAGCCTTTATTGTTTATAGCATGCGCTAATTATACTGACGTGTATTATTTAATTTTCATGTTCTCTATGGTCTTCACTCTAGTAAACTTTTGACACACAATGTATATGGCACCTGTTTCTTCTTTGGCGGAAGATGGCTCTCTTGATTCAATCAAGAGAGGAGGAGTTGAGACTGAGATGGTCTTTTGGCTGCAGGGTGATTCCTGCTGCCACACTCTCTTCGACAGTGCGACTTATTGTGATAGCAGGGCGTTTTTGCTTTAAGCCATCACTGGGTTTGTTCGCGTCTGTATACATTGTTGTGACTTATTGTGATAGCAGGGCGTTTTTGCTTTAAGCCATCACTGGGTTTGTTCGCGTCTGTATACATTGTTGTGTCACTTAGTTTATGACCTCTTGTACTTAAGGTTTGTGTCAAAAATAGCGCTTATGTATAGATTATACTTGACAATTAGACCAACTTCTCTTGGTATTTGGCATCGACGAAGACGGCCTGGACGACGCGGATTTTTTCCAGCTGCAATGTTACACTCCTCCTCGCCCATAGCTGAAGGATTTAGAAAATGCTATAAAACTGGTTGTCCGTTATATTTCCAAAAGCTTGATGGACATCCTTAACATGTCATCTCTTTTCGTTCATTTTTCGATGCTGTACTATTGTAGAGCTGCCTTGGGTTGCTTACTAATGAAATTATCCTGCTTTCTTCTTTATAGGCCCTCTTTCTCTTGTTGTAATTGGTCCTTATAACATCAAAATAAAGGATTTACATTTACTTCTGCTGGAAACTTTCATTATTGATCTGGATAGCCATTTATTTCTCCAAAGGGTTGCCACAGCATCAATTCTCTATCTTAAATCCAATCTATAACAAATGTACCTCCCATCGCGCTTTACTAATACGATTGGAATGGAAACACGTTTGGTATAATAAGCCTAGTTCTCTCTATTTTTAACTAAAAACCATTGTCGTCAGCATCTAGCAGTTGAATTATGAAAAATATATATGGGAAAACGAAAGTATTGCAGGAGCAGCATGCTGGACCACATCTGCAAGTGAAAGAATTGTGCTTTGATCTTTGACCTTGCACGCAAGTTACTCAAAAATAGCTCCAGCTTTTAGAATTGATATGTAATTAAACATGTAGCACTTTGAAAACTGAAGTGGAACGGACATAGTTTTATGGAATGACCAGACTACAAAAAATATGTCCTATGGAAGATATCATTCAACATGTCCCATACATGTCCTCTTAATAAACCATGTATGTACAATAAGGAAAGGTCTCATGTTAATATCAAAACCTGATTCATCAATAAAAATGCAGTTTTGAAGATAGTCCATATCTGACTCATCATACTCCATAACCCATTCGTACCTAGCATTAATGTGCGTAGGATCGTTTCGAACTTTAGGTTGGCGTTGCAATCTTTTGATCGTCAAATTACACTCATGTAATATGAGGCTGCTAACTGTTGATTTCTTTAGAGTAAATCCTTCAAAAGCCTTTGTCAAACTATCTACAACTTCGTTGGTCGCAGTATATGGTTTCTGTGTCCGTGTCCAAAAAATTTTTATAGTCGGAACTAAATTTAAGCCAATAATATCTCATCTTTTAGGTATTTTTTTGCTCCTCCACACAAAAATCACTGGACACAGAAGAAATACCTGAGGTATTCTGCATGTTGTGTCCATTGTCCAAATACATGACTTTTATTAGCTGATTTTCCAAATAAAGCAATTTTTTTCACTTCTTCATAAATTCCTTTTTAAGTTTTGCTTCCGTTTTGAACACAACCTATACTTTAATGCTCCACACTACCCTTTTGCTTATATTGCTATATACAGTTATCTACCTGATTTCAATAGTATAAATATAAATCAATTACGCAAAGAAATAAATATATCTTAAGTTTCCTTAAGCTAGTTCCACTTTCTCAATTTTATTATTATTTTATAAAATCTGCTACCCAAATTATTTTATATCTGTCATGACTGAAGAATACAGAGAACGCATCCAGCGCGAATCCTTGGCAAATATTGCTATGTATCGCAGTAATCAAGAACTTATCGCGGAGGAATTACAAAACACACCTACTAATACCATGAAGGCCTACTTCAAGAAGCAACAGCAATGGAGGGTGAATAAAAAGATATAAAAGAAAAAGTATCTATGCTTATACATATTTAAAAAAAAAAAATAGGACTGGTGTAAAGAAACTGGACCTGAGAGTGCTGGTGAAAGAGTTACAGATGCAAGACTGGCCTATTTTCTTCGAGAATATGTAACAAAGAAAAAGAAGCATGGAAAAGTAACCGAAAGAGAACTTGGAAGAGAGAGTATACTCATGTACGTCAAGGCTGTAGCTAATCTTCATGAACAGCACTGTAAACAAGACCAATCCTTGAGTGATGTGGTTGTGCGTGGACCTCTTGTAAACACATTTCTCAAAAACCATGTGAGAGTAAAAGCAAAAGAAAAAAGGCAGCGTTTTCAAGATCGTGCTAACAACACTCTGAATGATGGATACAACAAACATGAGTTTCTGAAAATTGGTGAATACTTTTTAGCAGAAAGAAACGGTGTCAAGGGCTGTAGAGATAGATTATCCTTTTTGATTAGTCATGCTATTCTTTCTCGCAGTCAAAACACTTGTAAAATTGAGTTTGCCGATTGCGCCAGCTTAGAATTACCTACATTAGGTAGGTGTTACTAGGTGTTTTGCATTGGTAATAACCATTGACTTCGGTAAAATGAATCAACATGGTAAAATTGAATATGGATCAACAATTAGACATCGCAATCCCGAAACATGTTGTATTGGTGCCCTTGCTTTTAGCCTTTTCTCTCGCTTTCATTTTGAAAATGAAACTTTCCCTGACTTCACTTGCCGCAAGAATTGGTATGAAACTCAAATTTTGCCATCTGATGATGATGACACCAAGGGTATTTCCTATGGTACCCATAGTAAAGTTTACAGCAGTGCTTTTGCCCACAACAATATTGACACAAGCAAAAAGACACATGCCTCTAGAAAAAGCGCCGTGAATATTATGTCACTCAGTGGTGTTAATGGTGATCAACAAAGCATTGCTGGTCGGTGGGTACAGCGTCGCCGGGTAGGATCCTACAATGCAAGCCTACCTATTGAAGCTAAAAAGCGCTAGCTGATTTTGATCCAAATAATCGCTATGATTACTTCCTCCCTCGTGCCGAGATTATTGCACCGGAAGAGCTCCAGAAAATGATCTTTCCAAAGGTTGAGTATTGGTTAAATGTTTTTCATAAAAACAAGGAGCAGGCTATCGGAAAAGGGAAGGGGAAGGAAGAAGTGATACAAGCTGAAGAGGACAATGCTGGACTTAATTTTTTGATTTTACTTCAAGAGTTGCGTAATGTATTTCCTCAGGTAATTGGTCAATATCTTTTCATATTTATATTTTTAAGTATGTAATAACTAATTAAACATATGAATATGTAATAGGATTCTGTGGTGTTGAAGAGAAAATACCCCTTGTATTATCTCTGGCAAGCTCCAATTTTTGCTACCGCTCTTTTTAAGGACTTTGAGAGCCGTCTTTTACAAGTTATTGATAATTCTGATGGTACTAAATGGAGAAAATATGGGCTCGAGTCAAAGTACTTTAGGAGGAGAAACGAGCTATACAACGGTATCAAAAAAAAAAGCAGAAGACGAGAATATATCCTGCGATGTAGCAGCTGAACGACTCGAAGACACCAGAT
>MU622570.1:9014-28688 GCA_025399235.1 Backusella circina FSU 941
AATAATTTTTTTTTTTATTGCGACTCTCTCTTCTTACGTGATATTTTTTTTTAATGTGGCTAAGAGAGAAAAAAAAGAAAAAAAAAAAAAAATTTTCTTGTTGTGAGAAAGTCAGGATATTTATTCTCACCAAGATCAAGGTCCGAATGTATTAGCTGCTAGATATAATACAAGGAAAAACCTTTCTTTGAACTACAAAATTATTTACTTATTTTGATTTTTAATTATAGTATAGTCTTGCCAAGAAAAAAAAAAATAATTTTTTTTACGCGGAGTTAATACTGAATGTCTAATAGAAAAACGGTTATGTAAATCTTCTTAAAAAAAAAGGAAGGGGAGAAAAGCAACTATACTATATTATAGTAAAAAAATCCTCTTCTCCCTTCTTCCCTAGAAGTCCTATAAAGGTAAACATAACTAGCAGTTGTTTGTATAGTTTTTAGATCTGTAAAAGTGCATTACTACCCAATATAAGGGGGGAGCCGTTATATATAATTATTTTGACATTTCGAATTTATTTTGGTGAGCTAAAAAATCTAAAAAAATTTTAATTTAATGACGCAATAACTCAGCCCTCCCTCGACTAGGATAACACTGATATAGCTATACTAGCTTTCCATAGAGACATTAGAAAAAAAAAATTTTTTTTTCGTTACTAGAATTTTAACCTTATGAAACATCATACCAGGAATAAGATCTAGATAAATAGGTAAAATTATTACTTGTCGTTACGAGAAATAGGTTAGTTTTAACACGTCGAAGTAAATATACTCCCTACAATATCACTTGGCATCATTATTTACCTTGTGTTTATAAAGTCACAAGCTGATGTTTTATAGAATGTATCAAATATTGAAAAGAAAAAGAAGAGAGAAAAGAGAAAAAGATGGTATTATGTATGTATTACATATATATATTTATATATAATATATATATGGCCTGTTAGTATTAGTCTCCATTTAGAATTCAACGAATTAAGGCATAATCTCGACAGTCTATGATGAAGATTTCTTTTTCTTAAAAAAAAAAAAGATCAATTGGAATGTTGATTTATAGATAAAATTAAACTTATATTTTCTACTCTCTTTTATTTATACATACGTACATATATACATACATACATACATACACACATACATACATATTGATTTTTGTTTTATTTATTTATTTATTTATTTATTTTTAACTTTCTCCTTCTCTCTCTTTTCCCTCTTCATTTTTTTTTTTTTACTTTTTTTTTTTTTTTTACTTTTGAAAGTACTAAATGGAAGAACTATTATTCTACGATGCAGTATGCTCGACTTCGTCTTCAAGAACCTGTTCCTCCTTTAGCTCTTCCGACTTGACAGATGATTCCACTGTATTTTCATCCTATTCGGACTTCAAACCGCTGCTCGATTTCAATAAATCCACACTACCATATACACCGCCCTTTGAAGATAATCTTTCCTGTGATATTCTAAGATTATTTGAGGTGAGTACATTTTTTCTTTTTAAACTGATAAATTGGTTCAACTTGAAACCTAGAAAAAAAAATTCCTCTTTACAGGGCCTTTTGTTATCAAAAGAATCTTTTGATAAAAGACAACAAGTCGTTTCAAACATAAAAGACATACTCCAGAAAGAATGGCCAGATCAAAAAATCAACGTACATCTATTTGGGTAAAAAAAAAAAATCACAAAAAAAGGAGAGATATTCGAGAACCAAAGGAGAAAGGACGAAGGAACTAATACAAAAAAAAAATCATAGTTCATCCGTGAATGATTTAGGAACGGATTCATCTGATGTTGATATTTGTATAACAACCCCATTTCCGGGTTTACAATGTATAAAAACTTTAGCATCTGTATTGCAAAAAAGTAATGTTAGTATATATAGTTTCCTTTCTTAGGATATTAATATAAATTAACCTTTTTTTCTTGCGTTTGATGATTACTGAATATATAGATGGTTTACAAATAATTCGGACTATTCCAAGTGCAAAAGTTCCTATAGTGAAAGTCTGGGATCCTAAATTGTAAGTTTTGATTCATTCCGATTCGCTCTCTTTCTCTTTCTTTCTCTCTCTTTCTTTTTCTTTCGGCTCTAAAGTATAAGATGATCTAAATGTGAACAACACCCTTGCGCTTCAAAACTCAAAAATGATTAAAACATATGTAGCCATTGATCCTCGAGTGAGACCGCTTGCAATGGTGATAAAATATTGGACAAAAAGAAGAGGAATCAATGATGCAGGTAAAAAAAGAAGAAAAAAAAAGAGGGCGAATTTTTTTTTCTTTATTTTAGAAGGAAAAAAGAAGCACATATTCTTATATATCCATATACATTCTGCATTTTTTAGGTGATGGTGGAACACTCTCTACATATACCTGGATATGTATGCTAATCAGTTTTTTACAAACTCGCGAACCACCCATCCTACCCAACCTTCACGAAACACCACACACACTATCAAAAGATAATTTAGTGATTCACGGATTGAATTCATCGTTTTGTTGTGAAAACATGGAAGGATTTGGGAGCGATAACCATGAAACATTAGGAGGACTGTTGTATGCATTTTTTAGAAAATTTGGATACGAATTTGATTATAATCGTCAAGTTGTCTCCATTAGATCGGGTAGTCTCGTTTCCAAGAGAGAGCACTGGCGGGATGATAAGTTATGCATAGAAGAACCCTTTGATGTGCGTAGGAACCTAGGGAATTCAGTGGATGAGGCGTCTGTAAAGGGATTACAGTTAGAATTTCAGAGGGCAGTCAGTTTGATATTGGAAAATAACGACTTGAATACTCTTTGTCATTTATTCCAACCACCATCTCATCATCATAAGGATTATCACCATTATTATATCAATAACGACAACAACCATTTTACATCTAGCATTCCTATAAATAATACCTTTGCAAAAAAACCACCATGTTATATATATTACGCTGATCCAACCAACTACTTTCCCATCTATTACTTACCAAGTAGACCTTCAAAACACTACTACAACCAAAAGATGAAATCTGGGAGAAAATTTAAGGGCAAATAAAACAAAAGATGGCTTGAACAAAAGCTGGTTACTGTAACAAAAAAAAACTTCTTTTCTTTTTTTTTTTTTTTTTAATGGTATGCTGTTTTGTTATCATACTTTTCAATTTAATTTAATAAATAAATAAATAAAAACACGCTTAGCAGTAAACTTTGATCAAAGTGATAAACATGAAAGAAGCGTCGGTCCCTTCTAAAATACTTTTGGAACAGGTTTTACCGAAAAGAGAGTTACGACATTCCCATTTCATATATCATTTTAATATATATAAATTCCGTTTTAAATATCCTTTTTTTCATGCAGATTTCTGGGTTTCTGCTAAATTACAAGCACATGAAAACTGAATATCTTCATTTTCTCCGTTTTTTTTTTGTTGTTCTCATATATAAAAACTCAAATTATTTGAAATAATAACAAAAAAAATACACTTTACTGCATTTTAATTATTGCTTTATTATGAATGACAGTTTTGAGTTTGACAAGTTTCTTTTACAAAATAAAAAAAGAAAACGTGATCTAAAAATAATAATCAGATGCTTATAACTTGATTTAGTAGCGACCCAGAATAAGTTTATTTCCGGTGATAATTCTGGGGGAACACACACGAAAGTTTTTTTTTTTTATCTTTTTTTCTTTTCTTTTTACTTTTTCTCTCTCAACTTACGTGAAAATATTATTTCCAACCTTTTTTTTAAATTTTTTTTCTTGCAAAAAAAAAAAAAAAAAAAAAAATCAAACGATACATAAAAAAAAAAGAGAAAGCGTACTTTTCTCGCTTGATAAATGGAAACGAACGAAGTGATAAACAATCCAACTGCGTCACCTCGAACTGTAAGATCAAATTGGTTAGTGTTTTCATGGAACCAAATATCACAAGCCAGTAGAGTCTTGTTGGTTCTCTCCTTATCTGTGGCTGTAATACAGGTAATCAATCCATGCTTTTCTTCAATGATAATAATAATAATGAACATAAACACACATTCAAATACATGTTCTATTAATCATAACCGATAAAAATAAAAACACACAGATTATTGCTACAATTATCAGCTTGTGTCTTGGGAAAAACGAATCATGTGGAAAACCTCTCCAGTCATACTTGATAGTTTATGTGATTCGAGTAGCACTTTCATTCCCATTGCTTATCTATCAACACCTTTTCAAAAGAAGACCTCGAGGATCAAGAAGGAGTTACAATAATCACAATGCAACTTCAAATAATGAAAATGAAAACAGTGAACACAATAATAATCATTCCGAGTCTGTGACTCATGAAAATAATAGTAATAATAATATTGAAGAAAGCATAACAACAAGCGATCCAGTAACTACATCATCAACAATAGCAACAGCAGATACATCACCATCCTCTTCATACAGCATAACAAGCTCAACTGATATTGGAAATAGGATACAATGGGCTGATAGGTAAAAGAATGATTTTATGCTAAAAAAGAAAAAAAAGATGATTTATATTTAATGTCTTTTTTTAGAATCAAATCATTACTAGACCTATTTGCGATATTGCTATTTATTGTTGGAAACTATTTGGCGTTTTCATCATCATCATGTGCTCGACAGGCACCTACCCTGTTTTACACAGTATTGGCATGGATCTTACTTGGTTACATGATTGTGCTGGTGCCTGTATTTATCTGTGCTTCTGTTATATTTTGTCTACCTTGTGTTTTAGGTAAATATAGGTCCTTTTTTTTAAAACAAATATAGTACCATTATTACAATGAAATACAAATTCATGCTCATGAATAAAGTCATCATTATTTTCATAGTTGCAATACGAACTTTCAATGTCAATGTATCCAATGTTATTGTTGGAGGTTCAAAAGAGGAAATTTCAAAAATACCCATTTTCAGATACAAGGCACCCGATGAGAACGATACCGCTTCTACTCTTTCCAATTGTAATTCATCCACTCATACATCATCATCTCAGCAGACGAAAAAGAGAGAAAGTTCCATTCATACAACTGCAGCAGCAGCATCAACAAGGGCAAGAAAAGCAAGGAGATACTTTTTCAATCTATTTAACCGTCAACATCGAAAGAGCAATGATGATTCAGAACAGGGAAAGAAGTACAAGAGATTAACAATAACGAGACAAGAAGATGCGGTGTGCAGTATCTGTTTGTCTGATTATGAAAATGACGACCTTATCTGTAAACTATGGTAATAATAATAATATTGTTATTTAATAATAACTAGACATAAATCTAATAATATCAATATGATTATTATAGGTGTAATCACCATTATCACAAAGACTGTGTACAAGAGTGGCTTGAATTGAATTCAAAATGCCCACTTTGTAAACGAGATTTTAGAGGAAATGATCATGTCAGCAACAGCGATGAAGAAGATTAAATATTTAAATGAACTTGTAAATAGTAAAAAAAGAACATCACATATCCTCTGTGTATGGCCTATTCCCCCCCCCCCACTTTCTCTCTAAACTCCATACCAAACAAACAACATAAAAAGGCAATTGCTCTACAAGCCATAATCCCATTTTCTCTTTTATATATATAACCCTTTTTGTTGTTGTTTTGTTTTAATAATCTACAATAATGAAATTGACTTGTACAGAATGGTAATAATTTATATTATATTTGTGTTTAATCCGAGTTGATCAAAGCAACAATCATTCTATAAAGATAGTAGAAGAAACACTATAAAAACAAAAACAAACAAATAAGTCATCCCCTTCTAGTAATAATGGTAAAGCAAACTTACAAGAGCGTAGAAACCAACTTTGATGAAACTCTCCTTTTTATGCTTGGACAAGGTACGAAAGATTTCGGTGGCATCGTACATGTGAGCGTTATCCATGACTTTTCGTACATTAAACACAAAGATGGGCAAATTAAGAAGCATAGAGAACCAATGACCTGTTACCAAGAACATGACAAACACAAAGGCTTGTAAACCCATTTCAGGTAAAACAAACTGGGCCAACCCTTTTAGTATTCCACCTTCCTGATACTTCCCTCCTTTACTTTACCTGATTCAACTTGTTGCAGAGATCGATGGGATTGATATAGTCACATTCCAAGTCTGAGAACATAATAACCTATTTGTTTTAAGTTAAGGGCTAATATATATAAAAGTGAGAGGGTTAAAACAGCTTATATATAAAAAGGATACGAAAAACACCATCAAAAACAAAAGAATAGCAGACAAGACGACTGCTGACAAAAAGAGCATAACAGGACCAAACATTTTTAATCTATGATATTATCCAAAAGAACAAGAGAGTGTTGAATAATAATAATAAAAAAAACAAGGTTTTATTGATCGGGAGATTTAGAGTAAAAAATAATTTGATTGGTTGTTTCGCGTCATTGATTCAGCTGATGATTGATTGTCTCTTCACTGGACTGCGTAATAACAATTCCCTTTCCTCGTAGAATTGTTGTTATAAAAGTGTTTAATATTCTCTATTTATTTGTTTATTATCATTATTGCAATGTTTTCTTTTAGTATTTAGCGTTGTTACTATATTTTTTTTACTACTTTTCCCAGGTGACACAAAAGAGAAACCAATAAAACAGAGTGTTGGACATGATTTTACTTCTTTTATGATCCAACAAGACGCTCTTTAAAGTATATTCTTTTAAAAGTCAATATATGAATAAGGTTCATTTTAGGATGGGACAAGTCACTTGATCTATATGAACATCCCGTATCTCAAGGAAAGAAAAAGAGTCATTACTCCAGCAGAGCACAGTGAAAAAAAAACAAACATGAGTGGAATACTTTCTCTTCTTTTGAATGGTTTGTTCACCTCTACCGAGGAAATCCCTAGTTTAGTCAATGTTATTAGGGTAAATAATGAAATAGGACAAAGGCTTCATCCCACTGCATCGTTCAACATCACTTTACACAATGATGCCCGGGACCTATAACGTTTCGCTGTTCTCGAACTGCTGATCCAAGCAAATATTTAGTAATAGAAAGACGAGTTTATATCAACAAATGACTTTTTAATACCAAAAAAAAGCGGGTTATTCTTCTAGAATCTTTTCTGGTCATACACTAAAACTCTATTTATTACTAAAATACAACTTTAAAATGAATTGACTTTGACGAGTAAATTCGCATTATAAACTCATTGTTTTTTTTTAAAAAAAAAAATAACAATAACAATAACAATCAGCAAAATAACCATTATGTACATAATATTATTTGCACTAATAATACAATGTTCCTCATAGATCCAAGTTTTACAAACTCGTTTATTTTCATTACAATCAAATGTAATCTATAATAATAATTATCACTTATTAAAAATGTTTTAACTATTTATATTGAATGATATACATCTTAAACTTGTGGTAATGGATAAAAATACATCTTGAAAATAAAAGGGAGGGAGATCGATCTAAAATTAAAACGTAACAAATCGAACTTTATAAGGGAGCACCTTTGTGCTAACACCCGCATTGGTACCATTGTTGTAATCTGGATAGATGGGTTTTCCATTTGAATCCATATCAGGTTCAATGGTACATCTTGAGAAAATACCAACAAAAATAGCAAAGAGTTGAACATTGCCCTACACAAACAAAATAAAGAGTTCAAATTTATTTGCTGTATCTGAGTCATTTTTTTTTTTTTTTTTACCAAGTGCACACCAGGACAACTTCTTTTACCCCACCCAAAAGTGAAAAGTTCACGGTTTTCTATTCTTCCCTTTGTTGTAGATTGTAATGTCCCTTTACTATTCACATAACGCTTAAAGTCGATTTTATCACCATCCTTGATAAAATGAGGGCTTGTTTGCATATGATCAAAGCTAGATAAGATCCACGAACCAGCAGGAATACCATATCCATCAATTTCAACTAATAAGAATTATTATATATAGTAAGGATTAGTCAAGACTACTTGACTGGCAAAAAAAAAAAAAACGTTATATCATTTTGAATAAATGAAGAGAGTTTTACTCACGGTCTTCTTCTACAAGATGAGGCAATCCAAATGTAGTGGGTGACTTGAATCTTAGACACTCTGTTAGAGCAGAACTCACAAGAGGAATTCTATCCTTATCGCGAAATGTGGGTAATCGACCATACTCCCTTTTAAAGGTCTTGATTTCGGCAATCAAGTCTTGCTGAACTTCAGGAAAATTACATAATATGGCAAATGTCCAGCAAAGTGCGTGCTGTATGGGATCAATTGAAGCATTAATCACATCATCTACCAAAATAAAATGTTCAAATTTCATTCCATAGTTTGTTCCATATCTTCCTTACTAAGAACAACGATTTTCTGTTCATCTTCAAGAACACCATAATCTGTCTCTATGGAGCGAATGATATTAGGAGAATCCATATTGACTTGAGCCTCTTTGATTAGTTTAAGCATAAGTGGGTCTCTATGAAACTCTATAAATTCCTTCATCTTTTTCTCTATACCAAAGAGGCGATAGAAGATGAAGAGGCTTGGGAAATAATTAGGGAAATCAAAAGTGATCCCGGCATAAAAAAGGCTCTTTTCTACCATATACAAAATCTCCTTGTACTCGGGGTCATCAAAAGAAACGTATTTTTTGCCAACTGAGACATGACAGACAATGTTCATGGCATGCAGAACAATGTATTTATAGGGATCGACGCTACCAGCGTGGTTTGTTTCTTTTATGAGACGTTCTACCATATCATAAGTACTTTCTTCGATAAAGTCGTTGTATAAGGCGATATTTTTGGGAGAGAGAATGGATAGTACTAATGTACACATTTTGATTGAATAATTTTTTTTTTTTTTTTTTTTTTTTTTACTTACATGCTCCCCTTGAAATTTTCCAAACCTCTCCCTGATCACAAAAAGCAACACCTCTTCCATTTTTCCCATAATATTTTCTTGAAAATGTCACATGGGGTCTATTGGATGTGACCTTTCCATGGACCACCATGGCTTTATGAGCAAGGAGAGGATCACTGATTAAAATCCAATTCTTGATACCCATTTTTATTCGAAGGATGGGTGACCCTGTTTTTTCATGCCATTGATAAGCTTTCTTTCCTGGCATATCAGTTAACGAGAAGGCATGTCCTGTTTTTTTTAAAAAAAAATTATAAAAAAAAATGATGGTGAATAATGAAAGTGATCATTTGCCAAAAAAAAAAAAGTTTATATATATATATATTTATATATTACCAACGAAAGGATATGATTCTCCAGGTGTGGGTATATTTTTGTACCGTTTATTATCAATCTTATTTGAAATAACATAGTATGTAAAATAGAGGGTGACAACTGCTGATGTGATACCAAGAGGTTTGGAGTAAGAGGATAGATTTTCTTTTATCTTATCGGACCAAGACATTTTTTTACTTTTTGATAAAAAGTAATGAATGAATAGAAGAAAGGATAGAAAACAAAAAAGTAGAAAAATGATATCTATTCTATCTGATAAATAGAAAAAATATCAGATTCGGTAATATGCTTTATTGGATATATTTTACATTTTATAGATCTACTTGTATCCGGTAATAAAAATAGCAAACTCCCGTTTGTAGCAAAAAAAAAAAAAAAAAAAAAAAAAATTTGAGCAAATGTCAATTCGTGGATGCTAGATTTTCTAACTTTTTTTTGTAATTCAAGATGGTTAGTCGGTTAGGTGGTATATATTATGTAGTATTTTTAAGTAGCCTCTCTTGGTAGATTTTAAAACTCTTATTGGAAGTGGTGTATTGTAAAACAAAATTTTGCTTTTATGTTTACTAATCCCACTAGATCTCACAGTAGTTAGTTAAAAAAGAATATCGATGATGGGAATCTCAATTTATATCATGCTGGAAAAAAAAAGGGACAAATCGTATAGATCAAAATAGCCAACTGACCGAAATGATGGGTTTAATCATGCTTGAATTTCCAACGCTTAAAGTACTGAAAGACAATCCTATATACCTTTAAGCATTTTCCTCTGGTTTTTTATTTATCAAATGATAGTGAAAAATAATAAGATGCGTCGCTTGTATCTAACTTGGAAGAATACAAATAATACATAGCTGGAATATATGAAATAACCCTCTAATAATAAGCATATTTAGGCATTACAAAAATGGAGATATATTTTAATAATATAAAAAGGTTATTATTATCCGTATTAGAAAAAAAAACCCCCGAATTTTACTTCCAGTCTTGTGCTAAGCAATAAATTTTAATCCATCAAAGCTCTGTATATCTGAACGGAAGGATAGTTCAAGTGGTACTCGTGTGGTAGCCAAACTACCGTCAAAATAAACGAAAACGGTGTCTTTTTTTGAAATAGAAAAACCCACTCACATACATTTCAAGTGGTTAAAGAGTAATAATACCAGGTTGTAAGTTAATCACTGTATATCAAGATAGGTCGCCATTCTCGTTCTCTCTTTCTTGATAAGTAAAATTCTGATTAACAGGTAAATAACATGTTTAAAGTATTAATTGCAAAAAAAAAAAAATGATCCCACTCTCCCTATTTACTTTATCAATGAGGGATTTATTTGTTTAGGAAAAAAGTTACTTTTAGTAAGAACTAGAATCGTCTCTGTGAAAAGGGAAACTGTTCATTTGATTATAATATCAGGCTAAAAACAATCTGATTTGCATTTATTTTCAAAGTTCTTAAGGGATGGCCTATACCCGATCCATATCGTAGGTTTAATATTGGACTATTCCGTAAGAGATTTGTATTTATAAAAACATTTTCACCTATAACATTGACAGACTCGAAAAAAAAAAGAGCTCATTCAATTAAATTAATATTATATTTTCTAGCTTTGTAAAATAAAGCAACTTGATACTAGTAATGACAACAAATCTCTTAAGGCATGGCCCAACACTAAATCGCCGATATGGGTCGGGTATGGGCCATCCCCTAAGATTTGGGATTTATATTTAGATAAAAGGGTCAACTAAAAGTGTTATCATATCAGTTATTGATATTACCACAAAGCAAAATAGATGATGAAAGTCCAATAAAAAAAACACAAGCTCTTAAAAGCACAACTTGAATGTCAAAAAAGAGAGATCAAACGTTTCTATATAAGGCAATCGAGATAAACACGTCACTTTTCAAGTGGTTTATTTTACATGTCTTATTTATTTTTTCTCTCTCTATTTTCATTTTCTTCAACTCCCACCCCCTCTCTATGTCAAATCCAGATACAAGAGCACCTCTAGAAAGCAACCTACCCGCCTCCCAGTCACTCTCACAAGCCGATCTAGACCGTATCGTCGCGTCCTATCTTCAAAAAAAGGGGTATAAAGCAACAGAGACCATCTTTTTACGTGAATCAAAGAAACAAGATGTAGCGAATAAAAAAGAAAAGAAAGAACCAAAGCAACAGCCAGAACAACAGCAGCGACAAAAAAAGCAACAAAAGCAACAACAGGTGGAGAGTGATGATCCTGATGTGTATGAATATAGTTATAAAAGCTTAAGAGAATGGATTGAGAATTCTTTAGATTGGTACAAGGTAAAATATATAAAAAAAAAGAAAGGATATGCACACGCAGATATTCATGGTTTTTTTTTGTTTTTGTTTTTTTGTAGCCCGAGTTACGTTCCGTTCTTTTCCCCATTTTTGCACACTCTTTTCTTGATCTCGTCAGTAAAGAATTGGCATCAAAAGGTAAATAAGGTAACATCCTTTTATAAATATACAGACAAAAAGCAAGAAAAGTATATTTATAATAAAAATCCCGTAATATATAGCAAAACACTTTATGGATACCTATCAATCCGATCACATTGAAGAACACGCCTCTGATCTATATCGACTTGCCACCGTCACGCAACCCCAACACGTCCATGAAAACCAACTGGCACGCATGTATCGTGACAACAAGTACAATTTACGCATGTCTGGTGTCCCATTTGAACTGTTTTTAAATTATTTACAGGATAATAAGTTTCATGTTCTTTTAAGAATCGTACATCAGTATCTCAATATTCAAGGTAATAATAATAATAATAATAAAGATAGTATGCATATCTAAATACACACCATTTAATGTAGTTGTGCATGGTAAATTGTTGAAATCTGCTGGCGGATTAGAGGACGACGTTGTTGGTATTACAGGACACGAGACGCAGCAGATGGAAGACGCTAATAAACAATCAATCCAACTCGGTATGCCACACCTGGACCAGACGTTCAAGGAGGATGTGGAGCAGGTATTGAAGGAACAGGAATCCGTGACCAAGCGGGATGAGAATGGTGTGCCTGAGGTGGTGGTGGATACGTTGTTATTGGATCGATTCAAGAAACATGTGCAGGATAGTACGATAGATGGACCTGCCTTTGGTGATATTCCATTACCACCATAGTACGTATTCTGGGGGGTTATATGTATAAATATGTTATTTAATATCTATTTTTTAATTTTTAGTAGGGGAACGGATATTCAGGCAGAAATTGAGTTTTTAAACAATATAAATCATAGAGTACCTTTAGGTCCTAATTCATTACCAAGTATCTGTTGCTATACATTTCATAATACAAGTGACAAGTAAGAAAAAAAAACAAAAAAACAAGAGAGATTCTTTTTTTTTTTTTTTAACTCATCTTATTATCAATAGTCTGAACTGTATTTCAGTCACAAAAGATGCTACCCTTATAGCAGGAGGATTTTCAGAATCTTATATAAAGTTATGGAGTTTAAAGGGGGATAAGCTACGGTCATTTAGAAATACAATTAATCCCGCTCATGTCAATGACTGTATGTTTTTTGTTTTGTTTTGTTTTTACTTTCATTTTTTTTCTTAAAAAAAAAAAATCCTTCTATATATGACAGATAACGATTTAAACCGTCAAAGAGAAAAGCACGGATCCGAATACAAAAAACTGGTTGGACACACCGGACCTGTTTACGGACTTGCCTTTAGTCACGATAACAAATATCTCGTTTCGGGAGGTGGGGACGGTACTGCACGTCTCTGGAGTACACAGACCTACACCAACTTGGTGACCTACCGTGGTCACCATAGTCCCATCTGGGATGTGGATTTTGGACCGTCTGGTTTTTACTTTGCTACTGCGTCGCATGATGGGACTGCCCGTGTTTGGAGCTGTGATCAGATTTACCCACTTCGTATCTTTTCAGGCCATCTCTCTGACGTGAATGTAAGTGTACCAAACAAGACAAAATTTGTTTTCCAGAATGTTGAACCTGTATATATCCTATTTGTATAGACTGTGAAATTCCATCCAAACTCAAAATACCTGGCAACAGGTTCTAGTGACTGCACCGTTCGTCTCTGGGACATACAAAAGGGCGATCAAGCTGTCCGCATATTTACAGGACACACCGGTGCCATCACCAACATTGCCATGTCACCCAACGGTAAATGGATGGCATCCGCTGGTGAGGACAAGAGCATCATCCTGTGGGATCTGAATGGTGGTAAAAGTGTCAAAAAGATGACAGGCCATACAGACTTTATCCATGCCTTGGAGTTTAGTGCAGATAACCAGGTATTGATGAGTGGAGGGGCGGATTGTACTGTGCGTATTTGGGATGTGAATACAGATGAGGGCCAGGGTACGGCATTTTTGGATACAACTTCTTCTATGGAATTGAATGAGAGTAGCAATAAAAGGATAAAGTTGGAGGAGGAGAATGAAAAGAAACGAAAGGAGATTATTGAAAGGTAAAGAAAAAGAGAGTTGAGTATATATTTAAAAAGCTTATTTCATCTTTTTTTGTTAAAAATACGTAGTCTTGATCAACTCGCTGTGTTTCCTACAAAAAATACACCAATATACAATGTACAGTTTACGGATCGTAACCTGTGTCTTGTTTCTGGTGCTTTAACATTATGAAATAAGCGATAATAAAAAATATATATCTTTTTTTTTGTAGATAAGAAAGGGTGGTGGGTTAAACATGAATATATATACTTATTTCATAATATCTATATAAGCAATCATTGCAGATTTTGGTTTTTTTTTATATATTTTAAGAATCATTTTGAGTGAAATCATAAATAACATATGGCATTCTACCCCTTTTTGAAAATGATATTCAACACCCAAAGAATGGTTCCAATCATTATTTTGGTGAAACCCCATCCATTTTTGATATCCTTTTCAAGTGTAAAAATTATGTAACTTTTTTTTTTTTTTTGTATTACAATTCCCCCCCATTAAAACTCATCCATGATCTTATTACACACAAAAAAAACAACATTAAAGCGATTTTAGTAAAAAATGATGAATTTGTCAGATGTTTGATATATTTTTTATTGGTGTGTGTTACCATTCTCTCTTTCCGAGAAGAAAAGTGTTTTTGTACTTTATTTTGTAGAATAAAAAAAAAAAAAAGATATATACAAGTTTTTTTTTTTTTTTTTTTTTTTAAAGGTGAATTTATATAGAATTTCTTCTTTTCAAAGTGGGTTTTTCCTCCTCCATAATTGTCTTTGTCAAAGGTGTCCAAGTTCGTTTGGATGGTGTTGTTGTTGATTTAAAGGCACCAGGTAAAGAGAGACGTCGTTTTGGTAATACATTGTCCACCATCAAGTTGGCCACCGTAAACAGACAAGCCCAAAACATCATGACCGTAAATGAACCGCCACCACCACCGCTTGATCGTATCATCAGTGGAGGTTGAGGATTCGAGCAAAAGTCAAAGACCATGGTAATCAATGAATGTGGGATATGTAAGAGTGGAATCAGCAAGAGCAATGTCAATTTACTGCTATTACTCTCCATCAGCATTTTATGTTGTTTTTTTCTTATTTGCTGTTTGGCTAAATCACGAGAGAGCGAGTCGACCACCGCCATGGAGGTATCGAGTCGTTTAAAGGATGCCATCAGGAGAGGATCCTGTACCATGATCTTTCTCTTGGGTGTGTGGGAGCCTCGTCGTCGCAGTAAGGGCGGGGGTGCAATGACGGGACAGGATCTGGGGCGGAGCGCAGTGTGTCGAAAGAGTTGTTTGGGTGAGGGTGACCTCGAGTGGGTCGTGATGACGGAACTGCTTGTACTCGTGGTGGGTGAAAAACAAACAGAAGAATTGGACGAAATCGAAGAGGTAGATGAGGTGATTGATGATGTTGATCCATGTCGACCGTGATGATGTCGGGAAAAGAGTTGTTGTTGTTGTTGCTGCTGTTGTTGAGGTATACGGGATTTTCTTGGTCTTGGTATTCTTGAATCCGTTGATAAGGAGATGCTTGGTGTCTTTGATCTTTTCTGTTGCTTCAAAAGCTGAACGCGCTCCTGCTCGATGCCGTGTACTGCTTCGTTGGCCTCTTGAATGAGATTTGAAAGTATACCAGAGATACGATCAAAGGCTTCCTCGTCTTCTTCGTCCTCCTCATCTTGCTCCATATCGGACAATAAGGCCATGGCAGAGTCAGGTCTTGTTATTGTGTGTCGCCTTCTACTACCTCTTGCTGTTTCGGTTGTCGTACCGGAACTCTGAACAGGTGTCGAGATGGATGGCATTGGTTCGGGATACGAAAACTGTTCCTGACATCATACAAAAAAAATAAAAAAATAAAAAATAAACTTTTTGGTTAGCAAACTAAAGACCAACAATGGATTGTACTAAAAAGAACAGAAAGAAACCACCCCCTTGAACAAGATAAATAAGTAAAGAGTGCATTATTACCATTGTTCTGAAAAAGCTTTGTTTTGTTTTCTTTCTTTTGTTGAATTGCAGTTATTGTAATAATAATCAGTCGATGGTTGATTGATTGATTTGATATCCGATATATATAAAAAAAAAAAGCTTAAATAAGATGACTTTTCTCTGGTATATTCTTCTTCGGAGATTGTAAGAACAAGTCTTTATGCAATTTAAATATGATTAAAAAAAAAAAAAAAAAAAAAAAAAAAAAAAAGAGTAGGTTTGAATATATAAAAGAAGATAAAAAAAAGAAAGAGAAAAGCGAGAGGAAAGTAAACTAGAGTATTAAAAGAAAAGAGAGATGATATAAAGTAAAATGAAAAGTAAAAAAAAAGGGGGGGAAGAGAGAAAAAAGAGAACAAAAAAGAGAGAAATGAATTGAAAGGAGGGAAAATAGATATATATAACAGTCTGACTATTTTTTTTTGTACTCACATATTTGGTAAAGGGATGACGGTTTTTGGCACACCCTTTTTTTTTTTTAGAAAAGATAGACAAACACATGACCTTCACTCGTTCCATCATCTCTTTTTCATTGTTTATTATGACATAAAGCACTTAAATAGATTATTATAGTATCTTTTAATATCATAATAAGCAATTATATTATATAATAAACAATAATAATAATAATAAATAATAATAAAAAGACGTGTCTCTTCTAATGTGTACACATGTGCGTGGATGTGAGCGTGTGCACGTTGTACAGATGGGTTTTTTCTTTCTTTCTTGTACTACGATGAACAGTGATTTCATTAGAAACCCGTTCCGTTTTGACTTTACCACTTGATTAAGAGTATAAAATAGCCTTGGTTTTTATTTAAACAACAACTACAAAGCAATCACCCATTATAATCATCATTTATTAATGAATGATATGTTTAACTGGGGTTGAACCCTCACCAGTCTGTGACTTTGTTTAATAGCCAAATAAAAAAGCGCCTTGTGATAAGTAAAAGCAAAATGACTATATTTTCGGCTTGTTCTTTTCTCTTTTTCTTTCTCTTTTTCTCTCTTTTTTTTTTATATTATTTTATTTTTAATAAAAAGAACCTCCCTTTTCCCTCCTTTATATAATAAAAAAAAGTAGATTTATACTTTTATATCATTAAAGATAGAAAGATAGAAAGAGAATAGTTATGATTATTTTCTCATAACAATTAATACAATCATCATTATCATCATCAATCAATAAAAATAATGTCTAGAAATACCAGCAATACCAACACTAATTCATTGAATACCAATAAAAGAAATCAAAAAGCAAAGGTAATAATAACACAAAGAAAAGTAGAATAGCAATTTTAAATAATGAATTTCCGAAGCTAAAATAAAATAAAAATACAGTTAGCATCCGACTATAACAAGTTACTAAAGGAGTTAACTAGCACCAAAATCAAAACCATAGGATGTTATACAATAGGAGAAACCATTGGTGAAGTAAGCTATCCATTTTATTGTTTTATTATTATATACGAATAATAACCCATTTTTTTTTGTTGTTGTTGTTGAAATTAAGGGTAGTTATGGAAAGGTAAAACTAGGTGTACATCAGCTAACCTCACGACAAGTGGCCATCAAACGAATCCATAAAAAACATGCACCATTAATGGCACGAGAGATTCATCACCATCGACAGTTACATCACCCCAACATTGTCTCACTCTATGAGATACTCTCCACAGAGACCAGTATCTTTCTCGTGTCTGAACACTGTCCGCACGGTGACCTGTTTGATGCATTAACCAAGTCGGGAAGATTTCCTGAAGTGGTTGTGCAGAGATGGTTTGCTCAGCTGGTGGATGCAGTGGATTATTGTCATTCAAAGGGTATTATTCATCGTGATCTGAAATTGGAGAATGTGTTGCTGGATGAGTTTGATAATGTCAAGATTTGTGATTTTGGGTTTGCTAGACAGACTGATAAACATCAGTTGTTGAAGACATTTTGTGGTAGTTTGGCTTATTCAGCACCAGGTAAAAGGATTTTTTCTTATTATTTATTTATTTGTTTATTTCATGCAAAATGATATTATGCACACATAAATGTGTGTATATGGAATAGAACCAACTTATTATTATTATTATTAATAACAATTCTATTATGTTATAAACAGAGGTCATTAAACGTCAGAATTACTTTGGACCAGGTATGAGTAATAATAGCAATAAAATGAATATAATAATATTAATATATATAAATAGAAACCGATGTATGGTCACTTGGTGTTATCCTTTATACACTGCTTGCCGGTGAGCTTCCATTTGATGATGAATGTGAATCCATCCTTCAAAATCGCATTGTGAATATCGATTATAAAATACCCTCTTATTTCTCATCACAAGTAACAGATCTCCTTTCAAAAATGCTGGTACAGGACCCTACGCAACGCATGACCACTCGTCAAATGAAGGCGCACGGTTGGTTATTATCCTTCACTGCTGCATCCACGCATAAAATGGAGGAGAAGGAGGAGAATGGATTTACTAGGGTTGACAAGCAGAATACCTCCAGCTTGTTAGTCATGGCCGGCTTTGATACTGAGGTAGTCCGTCAGATGAGTCATAATCAGGATGGCATGCTGGGTACGCTTTATACAATGCTCTTGGAGAATGTACAAAAGCGTACAAAGAAGGATGAGAATCCAACATTATTGACTCGAGCTGTTCATAACGTCATGACGGAGCAAAAGATAACCACCACCACACACTGTATTAATGCTCAACCAGATATTGTATTATATCATCATCATCCTCAAAAAATGAATAGTAATAATATCAAAAGTAGTATTACCCCTCTCACTCCTATTCTCAAAAAAACCGAAGATTCTCCAGTGTCTTCTACATGCAGTTCGGCAGCTGATGAAGATGAGGATGATGATGATGACTCTTCTCCTGATACTTCTGTCACTGACGCCAGTAACGATGAATATTCGGATGATGATGAAGAAGAAGAAGTGGAGAGTTATTTACAAAAGTCTATTATTGATTACCCTATAAATGTACCAACGATACGTGTGTCTCCTATGGTAAATATTGAAATATTTATACTTGATAATTGTCTATTTATTAATAAATAAGCATATTGTTTATATATATTTATAGCCTAGCCGAGTAGATATCTCTCGTCCAAGATACAATCCAACTGATAATAAACAATTAAGATCTAGATTAGAGAGTAAAATGATTGTTGAAGAAGAAGAGGAAGAATGAAAGTATTCACACATTCCATTTGATTGTATATATAGAAAAAAAAAACATAAAGAAATACAACTCACACACTTACATACACACGCATTATTTTATACCCTTCTCTCTATCTCTCTTTATCAAGATCATCATCATCTTTATTTTTTTTATTATAAAAAAAAAGTAAAATAAACACAATCATATATATCAAAAAAAAAAAAAAAAAAAATAAGAGAGTTTCTTTTATAATACATCTCCATCAGCAGCCTTTTTGTATTCCAACTTTTCAACCTTTACTTCATCATCAATCAGCTTGTAGACATAAGTAACCACAGAGTTATTCTGAACATCCATCAATACAAAAGAAGGTATAGGCTCACTAAAAACAAATACTAAGTATATATTCATAATATATAAATAAACTTACGTAGTGTCAGGTATAGAAGAATAGGCACCAGTAGCACTACCAGGATTAATAAAAAATCGACCATTGTATTCATATGCTTCGAATTTATGAGTGTGACCAGATAACAGAATATCCACCTCCATTTGTCTTGCTGTAATATCCAAAGACTCTGCATCTCCCCAGGGGATCACTTGATGACCGTGAATAATACCAATACGCAATTGTCCTTCAGTGACAACCTTTGTAAGAGGTAATTGCGCATTCTATAAAAAAAAAAGATGAGCAAAAACTTTCAATATATCTATATATATCTATATATAATACCTGGTCAAAGTCTCCTTTCACGGCTACAATATCACCAGCAATCGTTCTTAAATAGTCAAAGGTCTCTTTAT
>MU622571.1:0-20025 GCA_025399235.1 Backusella circina FSU 941
ATTATTGGATTATTTGGATTACTCCCATCCCATTATAATAGATGTAATAATATCCCATCCTATAATGAATATAATAATATGTTATTAAAATAAGACGTTTTTCACATCTAATGTTGCTTTTATGGATGTGTAAACTGTTATATTCTATAATACTTTGATTATTGAGAAACACAAAGAAGATACAAATGCTTTCTCTGATTCTCAATAAATAAACAATCTATCCATCTGTATCATTCCCACAATAAAAATAAATAAATAAAGCACATCCCTGATTGTGATCTTGTATTATCAATACCACCATCATCATCATCTCTGACTTACTTTTCTAATATTTTTTTATAATATACAAATGGGTTTCCATAAATATATATAAGTTCTTGGGATTTGCGAGATAGAAATTGTTTGATAAAGAATATGATAGAATATAACATGATATGACTTAAAATTAAAGTGGCACAGGTTGAATAGACAGATCATAAGCTCATGTAAGCAAATAAGGCACTTCGTCTCTATATAGTCTATATATTATAAATCTTCATTGGTCATAGTGTTCAGATTCACTCGTACATTTATACATTGATATGCTCTCGTTTATTATACGCCTTATATACCAGCCAACGAGAAGCCAATTTTTTTTTACCCTTTTATAAAAAAACGTCATTTGTTATCATTGACTCTATACTACTTTCTCGTATTGTAACCTGTTGTTTTACCTATATCTTTTATTCCTCTACTACTACTAATACTAATACTAACACTTGAAATTTTCACTGGTTTTCATTCATTTTCATTCTGAATGAATACTTCCTACAATGTCTGTCTTCAATTAACAAATAAAGAATAATTGGCCCTTTTTCCTCAGAAAAAAAAACAAAGAAAAGACAGTGATGCCGATAGTTTTGAACATGCAATAAAGGTATTTATCAAATGATTAGAAGTATAACTTAATTCTTATCGTTCCTATTCTTCATATATAAGACATAGTACTCTATATCATGTATATAAAGCCTACAATTTGAGCATTCCATTTGATGTCATCGATGATATTTTAGAAATAGTAAATGGACCGAGCTGTCCAAACTTTGAAACTGTCTCTTCTTTGAAAAACAAGTTTATTAAAAAACATACCAGTATCACTATAGAAAAGAGCCCGGGTTCCTTTTTTGGGCCCATAAAACTTGAAAAAGATGGATAACACTGGTTTCTTTTCTAAAATGCACTGTACACCTTGTGTAAAAATAAATTACTTTGCTCGGGAAATTGAACCAATAACAATAATAATATACAATCATTCCATTCACTGAAAGATTATTATACAATTCTTTTATGAAATGACAAAATACAATCAATAGAACAATCACATGCCAATGTGATAAACAAGGTACTTTATATTTTTGAACTTTAATAATACATTTCTTATCATAAAGGCATTCTATTGGTCGACACGTGCCCCAATACGCCCAACATGTATATTTTGATATATTTATTTATTTTTTCAATTTGGCTTTAACTTGTTCATCATCATTCATCATGAAGATCACGATTGCTTCGCGTAATCCCAAGTCTACTAAGTTCCCCTTTGACTTGGAACTCACCGGCACCCCTGACAGCATCAAAACTAGCGATATCACCCAAGCCATCCACAAAAAGTTCCCTAAATACTATCCCGAACGCCAGCGTCTGACAACAGACGACAAAAAAAATGTCCTGGTCAGTGACAAGACCTTGGCTGAGCAAGGTGTAGACGGTACCCTCTATTTCAAGGACTTGGGACCTCAAATCGGATGGCGCACCGTCTTTTTGATTGAGTATGGAGGACCGATGTTGATTCACCCTCTTTTTTATATTTTCCAAAAGACAATCTATGGTTACACCTTTGAGCACTCCCCCATGCAAGTAGCTGCTTATTATATGGTACTTGCTCATTTCTTTAAGCGTGAATTGGAGACTATTTTCGTGCATCGATTCTCGCACGGTACCATGCCATTCTTCAACGTGTTCAAGAACAGTGCTCATTATTGGTTCTTGTCAGGTGTCAATATGGCTTATTGGATTTATCATCCTTATTTTAGCCAAGGTAAGTCTGTTGCTGTTCGTAATGATGTTTGGCTTTATGGATGTGTTGCTGTTTGGGCTGTAAGTGTGTAATTGTATAAAAGATTAAAGAGGATGATATGAATTAACCCCTTTTACATACATAAAAAAAAAAACAAGTGGGCTGAACTTTCCAATTTGATCACCCATGTTACCCTTCGCAACTTACGTCCTCCTGGATCACGTGTACGTGCCATTCCTTTTGGTTACGGCTTTGATCTTGTCTCTTGTGCAAACTACTTTTTCGAGTTTATTGCTTGGACTGCTGTCTGTTTCCTTACAACTAGCTGGAGTGGTAAAGTCTTACTAGTATTATTATTATAAAAAGATAAAAAAAACTAACAAAAATGTGTTTTATAGCATTCCTCTTCAACATTGTTGCCACTGGTCAAATGTATATTTGGGCTGTTAAGAAGCACAAGGCTTATAAGAAAGAATTCAAGGATTATCCTCGTAACAGAACTGCCATGTTCCCTTTTATTGCATAAACAAATTTGATATATAAAACGAAACTGCAAGAGAAATTAGCAAATAATAATAATAAAAAAAGCAAACAAAAAGGATATAATATATATATATATATATATATATATATAATAACAATTATTAACGGTAATTGGGTCTATAATTGACGGGTTGTTGATATCCAGTTGGGGGTGGGTTTTGATAAACAGGTCTAGATGGTGGAGGTCGGTTTGCTATAATAATAATAATAATATATTAGTATATGTGTGTGTTTATATTATATATCTAATTACGTTGATAATGGCCCGGAGGAGGAGGACGCTGTCCTTGAGGATGGGGTCTTGGTTGGGGTCTTTGACCTGGATTATAAGGAGCTGACAGTAAAGGCTGTTGATGCGGAGGAGGCATTGGCTGTGATACAGGTATTGGTGCGTAACGTGACGTTCCCATAGAAGATGAAGGGCGTACACTAGGTACAAACTGTGGTTGAGGATACCCTTGTTGCATGTGAGGAAGAGGCCTTTGATTATTGGGTGGTGGTGGTCCAAAGTTCATGGGTGGATAATGCATGGGCTGCTGGTGTCGAACTGGTTGCCTAGCAACGTTATTTTGCTGTAATAGTCCAAAATTTCCCATTAATAAATATATTTTAATTAAATAATGTTATACATACTGAAGGATAAAAGGTCAATTCCAAGTATATTTTACCAGAACTTGGTCTTCCCCTTTGTAACAATTGAAAGAAGCCATCGTGTTCTCTTTCTCTAAAGACCTTTGCCAACTCTATAACACCGTCTGCCATTAGATTGGCAGGATTGGTGTCGTTATTAAAGACTTGAACATAGAGCTGATGCTGCCCTGCAGATACAGTCATGTTCACCTATCTAAAACGATCAATGACTGTTTATCTCTCTCTCCTTCTTTAAACAAAAAGAAATACCTGATCATCCCAAATTGGGTTGAGTCCTCCACCTTTGTCGATTTGTGTTTTTTTAACAGTTTCGCCTACTCGAAATACACAGAATGGGTTTTGTGCCCCTCTTGCCTTTCTCATTGTTTATTTTCATTTCTTTATTTAATTTTTTTTTTAATAATAAAAATAAATAAAAAGATACCTGATGTTTTAAATCTTCCTACATTTCGAAATGACAAACTGTTAATAAGACATAAATCAAAGGCGAGCAAATGACATTTACCGCTTTCAAAGCAATGATAACAAGTTCACCCCAGATGTTTTGCGCCATTTAGAATCTGAAGAAGAAAAGAGAGAAAAAAGTGAAGGAAAACCTAGAAGGAAATAAGTCCAATGTTGCAAAATAAAGCAAATGTAGTCAAATGACACGGCAATTACCACACTTTTTATTTAAAACCTCGACATTTATAAAATAAGGAATGGGAACATCCTTTTTGTGTACCACCATCTTTTATATGGTTTGAATGGATTATTAATCTCTCTCTCTCTCTCTCTCTCTCTCTCTTAATTGATTGAAACATATCAAGGTGATCAACAAAGTTTCTACTTTATTAACCGTTTGTTTGATCAACAGTTTTAGAAAAGCAAATTAATGTTTTATAAATGCTCACCATGTTTGTATGTCCAGCCCATTAAGGGTCTTGGCTGTACATATATACGCTCATTTTATCAAGTTTTTCATCATGAGTCAAGTTGTATCCTAATTGAAGAAGCCAAGTGCACATATATCTCTGGTAATAGCCTTTATTTACTTGTTAATAGCCAATATGTTGTAACAATATGCTAATGAATTAAAACGATTACCTTTTTTTTTATTAAAAAAAACCACCATCAATATGAACACTAACTATGATAGGTAAGACTGAGTTAAAAACAGCGCTGTATGAAAATTATATGAAATTTCAGGTACGAGTTTACAAAGGTTATGTTTTCCATTTTTTGAACCTAATTCATCAGTGCTCTAATGGATTAGTCTTCAATGACCGGCTAAAAGAAGGGTTTAATAGATGTATCTATTTATATTGGTCACGAAATACTTGTTTGTATGATGATAAGAGAGTATATATCCCATTACTGTTTTATTCAAGAAATTGAGAAAAAATTACAAATTAATGAGAAAAATAAGGATAATAATTGAGAACAGATAGTAATTGTATAAATAAAGGCAATCCATAGAGTAGAGAACCAAATTGTAAATATATTGTCAATACCATGAAATGGAAGGAATTTGGTGATACATGAGATCCATTTAGACGCTTAAACATACTCCCTTGTGCTATTATTCATTGAGTTGGATCATGAACTTAGCCCCCTTTAGTCCTCTAACCTTAGTCTCCCTTTTAAGTCAATTTTTTTATCATCAGCAGTTTCTCCTTTTTTCATTAATTTGAAAATATTTCTCAACAATTTGAAACTTTTTCTCATTTTCTTGAAAAAGACTGTACAAAGAAATGACAGTAACGCAATTTTACCAGTGTCACATGGTGGCTGTCAGATAAATTGTATCCTTCTTTCCTTGTATCGAATAATGATCAGTAATTAAAGTAATGAAATTGAGCCAATGTCAATAAAAAGAATGAGCCAGTGAATCTTGTATTCTTATTAAAAATCATCGCACTATTAGTGAATAGCACTGTGATTCTATAAATATTATTACTCTATTTATAAATCTCATTCTTTCTTTTATGGATACCATTTACTTGTAAACAGATTCAATTGGCTTCTTTTTTAATGTGATAAGATATAATGGTAGGACTAGTAGTAGCGATATTAATTTAATAAATAGGAATAATACTTCTTTGACTGAGTAGTAGAAAAAAGGATTATCTAGAGCAAGTCCTTTGAAAACCAATGCTCTGGACATCTACGTTCGTTCCCTTCTAGACATTCACAAGATTTTGCAATTCTTAATAACAGAGCTTCATTATACCAAGCACTAATGAACTGAATACCAATAGGCAAACCTTGATAATACCCAAATGGCACGGATACAGCTGGGACACCGGTAAAATTGGCAAGAGTAGTAAATGCTGTACAGAGTCCAAGCAATTTCATATCAGATATGCCATACTTGAGCGCCTCTTTAGATACTTCCGGTGCAAGTGAAGCTGTTGTGGGGGTCATTAAAAGATCTATCTTTCTTTTCTTAAATATAGTATGCAATTGATCCATTGCTTGTTTACGCAATTGCTGTGCCCTCACATAATCTTGTGATCCCAAAACACTAGATAATTGTACAGAGATACGAGTATGCGCCAAGTACTTGTCATTATTTTCACTAAATCTATTTGCATAACTACTCATTTCACTGAAAACAGTGACGAATAGAGCTTATAAAAACATGAACAGATCGCTTTAAATTATTAAGATTAATAGGCAATACTTACCCAATTTATACAAAAGCAAGTCGTTTAGATTAATTTCAACAAAGCGAGCTCCGAGATGACCTAGTTGCTTTTTAAGAGACTCAAATCTCTCCAAAATGAACGGTTCTACTACATCATTATTCCATTCAGGAACAATGCCTATAGTTAAATCAGACAAATCCTGATATCGATCATAGTCTTTTAAGTCTACTGGTGGTTGGAATAGTGTGTTTGCGTCATTAGGGTCTGGACCAGCGATTATAGAATAGGCAAGCGCCATGTCATCTGCAGTTGCGGCGAGAGGGCCATATGCGTTCACTGTAGGATCTATTTTTGCACCACCGAATCCTGATATACGAGAACACGTTGTTTTTAATCCGTATAATCCACAAAAAGAAGAAGGAATTCTGTAAAAAAAAAACACACATAGGTTATTATTTACATCTTGTATTTATGATGATTTAAAAAACAAAATACCTTATAGATCCACCAGCGTCGGTACCTATACTTATAGGGACCACACCAGCAGAAACAATACCAGAACTACCGCCACTTGAGCCACCACAAGAATGCGACAATTTAAAAGGGTTTTTTGGGGTTCCAGTGTTAGGATTGACTGTAAATGTACTAAAACACATGGTCAATCTTTCCTAATATATAAAAATATTCAAAATAAGCTTACTTCCATCCTAGCTCATCCATGATGGATGAGCCAATAATAATGGCACCCGCCCTCCTCAACTTGGCTACAACAGTAGAGTCTGACTGTGCCTCTTCACCATCATTAATAAAACTTGTTCCCATTTTGCTCTCAATGCCCTTCACATTTAGCGATTCCTTTACGCTGACAAAAACACCATCCAATTGACTAAGAGGAGCACCTGATTTGTATCTTTCAGTAGACTCTTTAGCTCTCGTCAAAACATCTTTATCTAGAAACCGTATCCAATGCATCTCTTTATTATGACGATCGATGGTGTCTAATAACCTCTCTGCAACCTGAACAGGCGTAATATCTTGTCGCATATAAGCATCATGATAATCCCAAAAAGACAAATATGGAGAACGACTCTTATAATTCGGGTCTAATCTAGCTGGGGTCTAAAATTGTTTTTCTTTCTTAAAAAACAACAGATAGAATATTTGATAGAGAAACTCACCAAACTCAACTCTATATTCTCTGGTGACCCAATATAATGTGGATGGATGGCTAATGAAACTGGTGTATCTTCAATATCATTGATTTCGCTGAATAAAAGAAATCCCTCATCCTTGGCCATCTTTTTTCTGAAGAACGAAATATATGAAATTAAATAGGCAGTAAATTCCAATTTCCAACCGAGTAACTCGTGTGCTTTCAATTTTTTCTGATAATTTTCTCTTTTATTAGATTATTTATCATTTAAATCTTTGTTTTATTTATTTTTTTACCAGTTTTCTTTCATTGATGGGCATTTTTCATGTATTTAAAAGTAAAAAAGTGCTTAAGATATATTTTAAAAGCAAAAAGAAAAAGGAAAAAATAGTCTCATCAATAACATTACGTACGTTTTTCTAATAATTATTTATGATTACAAAAACCTGAGCATCCGCGCATAGTTTTTATGTTCCTCTTACAGGTTAATGTCAGGGATAATACTCTTATCAGTATAACATGTATTCCTATTCGGTAGATACAAGCCCCTTTTCATTAATAAACATGCATATGAGAAGAAATGAATTCTTGTTGGCACCGCCTCGGCTGCTAGACATTTTAACACTATATCTGAATATTCTTATAAGTAATTATTCCTTTTTTATATTGTTTCTGGTAGAAATAAACTTTAAAAAAGGATTTATATCAACAATAATGTGAGAATTTTAAATTTTTCTCATCCTTACGTTCTATTTTCTAAACATCTATGATGATGTGTGTAAGAACCACTTTAATATGTCTATAAATGATATATATAACCATAAACGGAATTCTAATACATCTCAGATTGAGAATCTAATCGAAACAGAGCTTTTTTTAACATAATTACAAGAGATAGTAATAAGGCCAGTTATTAAGAATTAAAAAAAGTGTAAATAACCTGTCGTACACTACGAAAGGTGTTAGCTCCGATGTAATTGTTAAGCACAGCGACAACTATGCCGGATTTAGTTCTTTCAATTACCTCTTTTTTAGACCGTAAAGGAGCAGTATACACACAATGTAGATGATGCAACACAACGATTTAAACCAGAGTTAACTTAGTATCGGGTGGTCACACTCACTCTAAGTGAATATACCATCATCAAATGGAATGTCTGTAGATGAAGTAACAAAGAGAGAATACCAGTAGAATCAAAAGATCCATCAGCTAGTCATAATATTGATAAATTATTAATTTATCTTGCGAAAATAAAATCAAATCCTTAAAAATAATACATATTAAGCTATCTCTAAATAGTTGCCAACATCAAAGAGCACGCCAGTGTATCAAACCTTCAAGTCCGAAGCGGACACAAGGTCATTTTAGCCTTGAGAAGCCCCGCCCCCCTCTCCCTTTTGACACTACTTTATCAATTCTTGCTATTATTATTGATTATTTCATATTGGAAATATAATATTGCCTTATTCATTTGACAACAATGGTGTCGTATGACTATCTCTTGATGTTAGCCACTAAAATTGGTCATAGAATAGTTTATACTATTAAAAAAATAGGTAAAGATCTACATGCAATTCTCTTTGTAATGCATGTGCTGATAATATTTCCAAAAGCAAAAAAAAAAAAAAAAAAAAGCCAGTAAAAACGAATAGATTGGTAAAAAAAAAAATATGCCCCTAATTTTAATATGGTACATGGTCGTATTTTAGGGTACATTACTTTTTTTGTGGACGTTTGGGGTGTCCAGATGCATTTTTTGGTGTCGAATATCACTATTGGCAGTAGGAAAACCAAGGAGCCGTTCACGACCAGCAATTCGTTCGCAGAGGCTAATGGCATCTTCTACACTTCTAGCCTCCCTCAAAGAACGAGCGTACTCAGTATCCCTGTTCTTGACGGATTTGTCTGCTATCAACTTGGCAACACCAAGATCTCTAGTCATATCAATGGGAGACTTTCTGGTCTTGGACAGTTTCAGGTACGTAACCACCTTTGCGCCGTAAGCATCCTTGGATGGAAAGTGTTCGGTGGTGGAGCGAAAAACCGAGGATCTATTTTCGATATCTTGAACATTGGTTTTGGCACCACCATCCTCCAATCCATCAATTTCTTGAAGCTCGTTATCATCGTCAGTGTTGAGGTGTACTCTGCTTATTTATTGTTGAAGATACATAGAAATTATATTGATTCAATTTCATAATTCTGTGTTATTATTATTTTTATTCCATTCTATTTTATTTTATATCTTTCTTTCTCTCCTCTTGTATAAAAAGTCTATCTTTTATATAAGAAAACTATAGTAACAATACTTTAAATTGTTGGTGCTCACTATTACCTGCGAAATCCACATAAAACCTAACAAGATCGAATAATAGAACTAAAACAAACGTAACAAGGTAAACCGAAAAAGTAGGGCCTCTGATACAAAGAAAACCTACCCCTTTTATCTCAGAGAGAACATGGAAAAAGAAAATGCCGGTAGCTGGAATCGAACCAGCGTCTGCTCGGCCACAACGAGGCGTACTGCCACTATACTATACCGGCTTTCTTATGTTGATGTAAATTTTTATTAATCTAAACGGTTTGTCTAAGCCACAAAGAATTCAAGTCCTGTTCAGATTTCATTAAAGGAATTAGCACAGATCTTGAGATAATTTTTATATTTATTATATATAATATTGATACGCTCGATTGAAATGGTGCATATGGGATCTTTACAAGAAGAAATATACTTATTTCTCGGATATAATATAAACTCAGGAAAACTAGAACTCTTGACTGGATCTCTCTGAGAAATAACGGATGATATTAATTTACCTGTTTATTTATGTTACTGTAAATAGTTTGAAGATATTGGCCCTTTTAAAAAGAAAACAAATTTTTATCATTAACAACTTTATTAACCATCTCTCTGAATACATCATATAATTAAACTCTACACACACTTATATTAACCTTTAGTATAAAACTATATATACGTTATTGGAATAAATCTTGCTACTTGTCTGAAATTTTATAGTTGCTACTTGTCTAACTTTATTGCTCTTGGTAGCTGCATTGAACTCGTCACTGCTACTGGTGTTTTGAACTGTGAATTTAAGTGAATCTACTCTCGTACTCAAAGTGTTATTACCCAACCTCTCTTACAGTCTCCAAATTTTATTTAAACCTCCGTTTAATAAGGTATATATTTCTACAAGAATAGTCCACTACATGTTAATATCGAAGTGGTTCGTCATCCGGTTTCGATTTTTGCAAATTCAGCAGTTCCAAAGCTATCTACAAGAGAGGATAAAATAAAAGAAGATAAACTGTTAAGCTCTAGTTACCGTGACTAAAATTATATTTATTTCATTTTTTAAATAATGAACTACCATAAATATAACTTTTGTTTTATATAAGAGTATATGAGAGCATACTTAAGGGAATATTATATAAAGTGACATCTACACCATATAAGAAGGATTGATATACAAAATCATGCAATTCTAAGAATAATGTTGGATGAGAATATATTATTTACGCTCCATTGTTGAATAATATTGATCACTATTCGAGATTATCCACAGTACATTATCACTTTTACAAAAGTAAAAGTAAGTGAAACAATATGACAAATAGCTTATATCTTTAGAATCAATACTCACATAAGATTAGCCACCTTATGTGAGAATGCAGAACCAATTGATCCAGAAATATCATGTTTGATTGTATTGTAATAGTATCAGATAATAATCATAATAATAATGAGCTGATAATAGAATTGAAGCATGGGTATGCTGTTCTCCAGATAATACAACCATAAGACGAATGTATAGTATACATTAGATAATATGCTTTATTATATATTCCTTTATTTATAGAATGGAAATGTACTTACAATACTTTACATAAATTATGATTTAAAAATATCATAATTGACTATCCTGTGAGGACAGTGAGCTACAAAACACGCTGGCACCGTCTTAACCTAAGAATAGTATCTCAAAAGTATCGAATAATCCATAATAAAACGTTCCCTCAAATTAAGTTCAAGTGTTAAGTTTAATTGACTTAACCCTTACCATCTGAGTAATTGTTGGCAATATAAATAGGTTGGAATATTTTAGTAGTCGAGGTCTTTTAGTCTTTTTCTTATTCTTATTCTCTTTTTGATTTAATATAAACTCTACATTAACTTCCTTAGTTTTTGTTTTATTATTCTTTTTTTAAATCTGTATATTTTCATCAAACATCACAGCAACACCACCTAATGTCGTATTTGACATATTTGTCATAATACACTTTTGCTTTCCGACCTAAACCTATTACTAACTCTTGTTGTACTTAATAGAGATTGTACTACATATTCTACTAATATATTATTTAAATGTTTTCTTGTATTTGCTATGAGCTCTCTCTCTCTCACATTTTTACTCTAATAAACGAGAACTGGAGACTCACTCCTTTATTTTTGTTTTATTATTTTACTTCCATATCGCTAAATCTCACACTAACAAAAGCAATACACAACAACAGGAGGGTAGCACTTCCTCTATTAGTTCAGTACAATCACTTGGATCCAATAAACCCCTGAAACGATATCGTCCAGACACATTTTTGAACGATTATACTACTAATTTTGCAACTGACAGCATGAGCTTTAGTAACAGTAACAACAGTAATAACAATAGTGACATGCAAATGGTTCAATTATCAGCTAGCTTTCTTGATAGTTTAGACAAGAGACTAGAAAAATTGGAGCAATTACTACAATCCAACCTAAAAAATACAAAATTCAAAAACAATAAAAACAAAAACAGTGTCACCAGTACACCCATCTTTGAGTTTGATTTGCCAAAGTTCAAATCAACCATTAAAGAAAGCGAAAAACGTGTTCCATTAGGTGACTCAATGAGCAGTCAATGGACCAATGTCGTCGAAATCAATAACAAAAAAAGTAAAAAACCAGAAAATCAACAAAAAAATACTTCTCCAATAACAAGAATAGTTTCGAACGCCCACAGCGTGCTTTTACCGAACCATCCGCTACACCATCATCATATGAATTTATTCATATCCCATGCAACAGACGCATTAGTAAAGCTGATGCTCGTGCCCTTTTTCAATTAATTAGTATTCAACAATCCCGTGTGATTGATATCCAATTCCCAGCTCGCAACACCGTTTCCTATTTTATTCATAGCGATTTTAAAAAGGAATTCCAACAGAAATTAACTGAGCATAATTTTAAATGAAAATATCTTAGCCAATCCCGCCTTCGTGTCACTTGCAAAAAGTGACAAAAAAAAAATAACCAAAGAAATCTACACCAACCGTATGGTGCGTTTATGCACAGAAGGTTTGGTATCCAAGCCATTCTTAGCCAAAAGCATCGCTCGATTTCTTGCCAACACCAAAACCGAGTTACATATCCCATTGGCAGCTTTTGGTGAATTATTTTCATCCAAAAAAACTTCAAAGTCAATCACAAACAACAGTGGAAGTGCTATCATCATTGATGATATTACCAAGTCCCAGTCTCCCACTAACACTACTACTGCACGACTAGGCGAGATTGTAGGAGATACCAAAACCAATACCATACAACATCCTCAGCCGATTGACTTTGGACCTCCACAGCCTTCCCTCATACAGCAACTCACCGACGAACTTAATCAGGTAATATATACCACGTTAGATCAAACTGTTAGTAGTAGTGGCCACAGGCCACCTGATTGGCATTGGTATTGGAATGCCCATTTCGAAGAGCAGATCCACATACACAATAAACTATTTCGTCGATGGAAACGCAGTAGACGACCACCCTTTGACCGTATTAAGCTTTATCACGAATATACAATACAGAAAGAGTTTGTACAAGCTGAAATAAAAAAGGCAAAACAAATACATGGAAGAAATTCTGCAACAAAATGCGAAATAATCCAATCGAAGTTACGGCTGCGATTAAACGCAAACGTTTAAGTCAACGCACAAATGTTACCTATACCCACGCTGAAGGACCTGAAACAGCCGCGCTGTCGATGGTCACATATTTAGATAAAGTATTTGGTAATACCACATCATCCACATCATCCACACAAACCACACAAACCACATTTGATCTAGCATCCACCATACAATTACCTGAACATATTTCCCAATATTATAATCATCACCGCATCCAAAAAGACATCCAAAGCATCTTCAATAAGCGCATTGGCTCTGAGAACTTGAACCTTCAAGTACCATGGTCAGTTCCAGACATTATAGATATCATCCGCAAGCTCGCTAATAGAAAAGCCCTTGGTACCGATCACATTTGTGCCGAAGTCCTTAAACCTATTAAGCAGCGCATCTCTCGCATTTTATACATCATTTTTGCATTATGTTGGCATTGAAGTTGGACTCCTTCACATTGGAGTACAGCTCAAGTAGTACCCATCTTCAAAAAAGGAGATTCCAGCGACCCTGCCAACTACCGTCCCATCAGTCTCACATCCATTTTCCATAAAATATTCGAGCGGTGTATTAGCCCTGCATTACACTCTAGCATGCCACATCTAGACACTGCGCAAGGAGGCTTCCGTCCAAAGCGAGGTACCCTTGACCAAGCACTTTGTCTACATGAACTAATGCATGAATATACTCGAACATCAACCAAATCCATTACTAACGACCAAGATCAAATCATCACCACCAACACCACACACACACCTCCTGTCGTTGCATTTCTTGATATAAAAGCTGCCTACGATAGCATAAATAGAAATCTCATCTGGATTTCTCTTGCACCATACATACCCAAACCATTACTTCAATTACTCATGCATCTTTTTGACAACACTCTCATATTGGTGCATTATCTCTATTACTTTATATAGTGCTATCCTTCGATATGATGTAATATACCGTGCTATCTCATTACCTGTTTATTTACTAAAAGTCTACTTTTTTGTTATTTGATACATTATCTCTCATTAATTTGTAATTTTTTCCCATTTTCTTAAAAAAAAACAGTATAAGAGGTATACCATTTATTCTAAACTCTTAGAAACATACGAGATGACATTTATTATTATTTACAAATATATACAAATAACATGAGTTTTTTATCCTTTCCTATATACTAATGGCTTGCTTTATGTTTAACTTCCTTTGCAGCTTTAGTTGCCTTTTCCTTGATTTCATCTGCATCATGAACAGCCTTTTTGATATGTAACTTAGCTTCATTTTTCAGTTCATCAGCATCATGTCCAGCCTTTTTGGAACCAATACCAATCGTGTCTTTTGCATTTTCAACAACCTTATTGACTATATTCACTCCTTCATAAATGCTTTTGCCTGCTTTTATATTCGCTTTATGACTGATATCTTTAACAGCTTCAGCAATAGTCTAACAACAGCAGACTTAATATACATTATTAGGATGAAGTATATTTAGTACCTTTTCTTTCAAGTCATGTTCTATCTCATGTTTTATTTGTTTCTTTAGATGATCGACCTTCTCGGCAGCAATATCGGCTACGTCTTCAGCAGAGTCGATTGCTTCGCTAAGCTTCTTTCCAGTCCTCAAGTTGGCATCATGCGCTACATCCTTTGCTTTTTCAATGGTGCTCTTGTGACGAATAGCACCATTTATAAATGCAGCAGGAAGATGAGTCCGATGTTGAGCGTATATATTTGCAGACAAACGGGTGGTAGGATGATAGAGTCTTTTTATCAGTGGCATATTTATCGGTTGTAGAAGAAGTGAACGATAGTTAAAATGTCATTCTAATTTATAATGCAAAAGATACCATTTTGTAATGCAGAACCTGACGTCTTTGTGAGCGTATGGTTTCAGATCATCGGAGAATCAAATGAACCAATCGGTTGAATAATTCTCACATTGAAGTCATTCGCTTCTCTCCCTTTCTTTAGTAAAAACAACAACATATATATACATATATAATGGAAAGTGAAGTATCCCAGAATAGACAAGCTCAAGCAACATTTAGAGATTTGGTCATCTTTGAAGAAAGATTACGTGGAAACATGACTCGACTATTAAAAAGAAAAAAGAAGTACCAAGGTGTGAATTGAGTGAATGAAATTCAAAGAAATAGAGAGTCAAACAAAGAGATGAGTCTAAATACCTTATTCCTTTGTAGTTTTACTGGTTGGATTATTTCTCTGTCTGGGGTACTTTTTTTATGCAGTTTTTATCGATCCTAGTAAGGTAGTATATCGAGGAATGATAAGGAAAGGATGATGACATTATATATGAATATAAATATAGGTGTTTATGGTACATTTGATGAATACATTAGCGTTATTGAGCGTAGCAGGTGGTTTAGTGTTCTTTTACAAGTCGGGCATGTACTCTGAAAAGATTGTGTATGCACAAAAGTAAGTCTCTCTTATTATACATATTGTGATGATAAAGAGAGTCTGTATATTTATTTATAAACTAGATTTGTACCACACTGTAATCAGGCATTAAGAGCTTTTCAACTTGAATTCAATCATTACAAGTCTGGCAAATTAAGCTTCCTAAATAAGATACCCAAACAGTTTCAAGAAGGCTTCGAGTCTTATAGGAAACAATATCATTTGCGTAAAAAAGCAAGACTAAACAAAGCAAAAACGAAATGATGATTTGTACTTTTACTTTTACATAAACAAATAATAATAACAATATATACAATTTAAAAATCGGTCACTCTTCCACCAAAACTCCAGTCATTATGTTTGACTGGTTCATTCTTGGGTCCATTCACCTCACCTGTCTTTGGATTCACTTCTCCATCAAATTCAGGTTTGGGCTTTTTAAGTAAGTCATCGTGAAATTCACCAGTTGTAGCACTGTCTTGTGATTGCTTCTTTCTAATGAGATCAAGCATCTCTTTTTGATGTTTTTTATTGCCCAAAGGTAAAGGACCAGGTCTGTTGAGTGTTGTATAAGCACGGCGTAGCATGATGCTGCTATAAATATAGAAACAAGAACAAAAAAGAAATAAATAAGGTGTTACCTTAGCCGGGGTTAAGATATATATAAAGAAAACGCATGGTCCCCGTCTCTTCTATTTTATAACGATCACGTGTTCTTTATTAAAACGAATATCTTTTCTAAATCCTTTTTAACTTCACATGCCTGGATACACAACGACACGTGTAGATTAGTGAAAGATCTCTTGAAAAGGCTTGTTTGTCTTTAGCATGTGATCCTTTGACTGTGTTTGAAAAAAAACATTGTCAAAAAAAAGAAAACTGTTCTCTTTCTTTTTTCTCTCTTTCTCTATCTCCTTTTTCTTTAAACAATGGCAAGCGTACGTCGTCGACCATTAAAGGTTGTTACCGACAGTGAAGATGATCAATCAGACTCAAGACAAAGAAGAAACTTGCATATTACAAGTAAAAGAGTGTCTACAATCGCAGAAGAGAAACATGACGAGGCAAAAAAGAAGATTGTTTACGATGGTTTCTCACACACACTACCTATTCACACATTATCAAAGGCTTCGGTGTTATCTAAAGAGGCTCCACCAGAGAATTATAGTGGTTTCTTGAGATTAGGAAGTAAGTCTTTTATATATTTAAGGTAAAATGGAATGCAGTGTCTCATTAGCTTTTACAATTTTAAAGTGCTCGTACTTGGTGCAAGTAATATTCGACTTGTTATCGAAAACTGGATGAAGTATGGTCTTTTAATTGGTCTTCCTCACAATAGTATACCCACAAGAGATTTTGGCTTATTCTTTACAGCATGGCTCTGTATTCCGCTTAGTTTGACGATATCCTTAGTACTTGAATATGGAATGGGTCGCTTGGCTTTACTTGGAAAGAATGCAAAACCTGATTTTTTGAAAAAACTAGGAATACTTGAAATTGTTGTTTCAACAGCTCACTGTACACAACTTGTATTCTTACTAACATTTCCTTCTTATATTGCCTATACTCAAATCTACCATCCTTTAGGTAAGATAGATAGATAAAAGAGAGCTTATCTTGTAAACAATCACTAATCTCCTCACTAGTTGGATCAGGTGTAGTGGTATTATGTTTAATCACCTTTTTGAAATTGACATCATTTGTATTGGTAAATCGTGAGTTGAGACAATTATATGTAACCGGGAAATCAGAGGATATTTACGACCCTGATGTGGCTTATCCAAACAATGTCAATGCAAAGAATTTGCTCTACTTTTTCTTTGCACCTACTCTGTGTTACCAGCCTTCCTATCCTCGATCGCCCGAATTCCGTACAACTTTTTTCCTTAAGCGTGTCGCAGAACTGATTACTTGCCTTGTGATGATGTATATTCTAACCGAGCAGTATGCGAAACCGACATTGGCAAATTCACTCCAGGCTTTGGAACAGAATAATTACATTATTATTGTGGAGCGTGTTTTAAAGTTATCAACGACTGCTGTTGTTATTTGGTTGCTAATGTTCTATGCCTTGTTTCATGCGTTCCTGAATGCACTTAGTGAAGTATTGCGTTTTGGAGATCGGACTTTTTATTTAGCGTGGTGGAATTCGGGCAATTTGGCAACATATTGGCGCTTGTGGAATCGACCTGTTTATCTCTTCTTTAAACGCCATGTGTATATTCCTGCTGTTCAAAGAGGTGTGCCTCCTGCCGTTTGCCAGTTCATCGTATTTTTGGTATCGGCTGTTTTACACGAAGTATTCGTTGGTATTCCCACTCATTCTATCACCGGTTTTGCCTTTTTTGGTATGCTTGGACAGATTCCTTTAATTGCCTTAACACATGCTCTGGAGAAATGGAGAGGTAAAGGAAGTGGTTTAGGAAATACTATTTTTTGGATTGTGTTTTGTGTTGTAGGTCAACCTACAATTGCTCTTTTGTATTATTATGAGTGGACGGCTACACATAAGAACGGTCCTCCTGTATAAAAAAAAAATATCAAAACAAACAAACAAGTTTATTTATATCAAATGAATCTATTTATTCTGTGTCTCAAACAGTTTATTTTACTTTGTCGTGTTTGAGAATAAAAATCATATCCATTAGACTTTTTGTGTTTTTCTTTACCTTTTTTTCGCAACTTAAATTTTGGATAAACATGGAAATCAAGTTAAATCAAGTGTCCATTGATATACAAGAGGCCTGCAACAACTCTTCTTTTTCGATTAAGGATATGAATATAATTACTCGTGGTGGTTCAGTTGCAGTAGACAGATTTTAAAAAAAAAATGATTATAATTGCAGATAATGAACCATTGTTTAACATGACAGATATCGTTTTTAAAAGTAGGAGGAAATAGAATTAAAATGAAACAATTGAATTATTTTTAATAGAAGCACTATGGCAACGATATACGCTCTACAAGTTTCAAAACGCCTTATCAATCTAGTAGAGGGGAATCATTTGAATGATGAAGAGGTTTCTACGTTGGTAAATTATCTTGATATGTTAAAACCTGTAAGATCAACACTTCTTCTTTATTGATCAAGTCTATTAACTATTATATTAACTTGGCCCTCATTACTCAGGTAAAAAGAAGTTATAGGTAAATAATAAGACATTCTTTGCTTATATTCGATGTTAATTTGCAATAAAAACATTCATATCAGTCATAAAACCACAAGGAACACCTGAACAAATAGGAAAATGGTGGAATACAGCCAAAAGTCATGCTATCATAGGATGTTACGCTCAAATAGAACTGAGGTATTTCAAATACATTTATACATATAACATTTTCTTATTAATATTTATATTTATATATAGTCGTGGATCTCATGTGGTGGGACTAGCTACAACTGCTTCATTTGATATCAGAACTGATGAATTTATTATACACAGTCCCAATATAATGGTAATAACAGTTCTTTATTTTTAATAGTATACACATCTTAACTCTCTCTTTTTTAGTCAACAAAGTGGTGGATTGGTGAACTGGGCGTAGCAAGTACTCATTCTGTAGTACAGGTAAAGAGAAGAAAACCAGTCTGTGATCATCTACCTGCATGTGCATCAAATAAAAATATACCAGGCTCAGCTGGTAATTGGTATCCAAAATGTTGACCTTCATTTATTCATAGTCCATACTCATTCTCCAAGCAAAGTCCATATATTTAAATGTTTATTATTATTGATTTAACAACCATATTTGAATTTAGTGGATCTTATCCCATGCTCAGGTATAAAAGTAGGTGATATTGGACCAAAAGCATGCGATCGATTTGTCTGTGTTGATAATGGATGCGAGTAAAGATGATGTTTAGTATATTGTATGTTTTCTCCACAAAAATATATATTTGTATATATGCATAGTTAACATTCAACTGATATAGACCGATTCAAATAGTTGTTCTTTTTGATCATGTTCGAATTTCTCGAGAGAATATGTTGATGAAGTTTGCAAAAGTAACGAAAAGCGGTGAATATATCCCTCCTGTTCACGGCAAACTGTCGTATGGTAGTATGGTCAACTTAAGGGTTCATATTGTGTATGATGCAGCACTAAAATTAGCCAAGATCGTAGCTATTTCCACTCAATACTGTACTGTATGAAGACAGTTTCATCATTTTACAGAAAAGTCATGGGTTTTCTATTTTTAGTGGTGTAGCAGATCTATTTGCGACCTTTATTCTTTCAAATACATATGATGATACTTTTGTTTTGACACAGCAAACAGCTTGTTTTATCTTGAGGCAGTTGAATAATGTATTACAGGGCGAAACACCTTCTTCAGCTGTATAATACTTTACAATGTCTACCAACAAAGGTCTTCAATTTGAATCATATGATGAGATTCTTAATCCTGGGGTACAAATTCATTTTTTGGTAAACGTGTACTATTTATGACAACTAGCTTAAATCAACAGCTACTTTAAAGATAATGGTCTGATCTTAATATGAAATGCTGATCGCTTAACTTTGCCCGTGCAGAGTATATTATTATGAAGAAAATTCACAGAAAGATGGAAGAAATGAAATCCTTAGGATCCAGTAGTCTAGTTCCAATGCTAAAATGTATATCATAGTCAGTAACTG